>CAUYTI010060826.1:0-35327 GCA_963575145.1 Galago senegalensis | reverse complement strand
GATGTCCTAGGCACCAAAACCTTAAATAATTTCATTGAGTGTAGTTGCCTGAACTCCTGTCTCTGACCTTGTTTCCCAGTAGCTCCTCAAAACCAAAACCCTGCATTTTTTTCATCTGTCTTCTTCAGAGAAGTTTCTCTTGAAGTCCCTTGCCAACCCTGAGAAAGTGTTTTGTAACTATTAATTATGACAGATTTTTAGATTATTGGACACAGGTAGACAAAAGAAAGTTTTCCTTTATATCAACTGAATCAGTTGTGGGGCACAGAAGGCTCTGATCTGTTCCTGGGTTTCATTTACAGTATTAAGCTATCAGCTATCAACTTGGTTACCTTAATTAGAGGAAGGAAAGGAGTTCATGAAATTGTTATACTCTTGATCAACAACAATATCTTAAGTTATCTGCTTGCTGGTTAAGATTATGAACATTATCTTTTCTCTCATTATAAACAAACAACGAAAAAGAAAACAGAAGAAAACTGCATAATGAAGTGAGAATTATCTGATGGCTGGCATCGATGAATGAAAAACCTAATCTATATTTACAACATTACGCTTTTATTAAAATGGCATGAAAATTAGTTACCGCTGTTCATTTCTATGCATAAAGCATTTAGGGACCTCTGTGCAATACTTTCCATATGAATGCACAAGCGAGTCTTTTATAGTTCTTTTTCAAATCAGAGTCTAGTGCCCCAAATTATGGTAAGAGTTAAAATTTGTGGTGATATTGGAAGTAGTCATATTTTAAAGGAAATGTATTTTTTATGGTTATGTTACTTAGAGAGTTGTTTTGCTCATGTGATTTCATAGCACTTATCTTTTAATAAATAATTACTGGTGGTACATTTTTAAAAGAAGATTAAAAAATGAGTCTGAAATTTGAAATGCTTCTCCGGTGACGAGAATTCTGCAGTTAGATATTGTAGCACAGAGTCATACTATATTGGTAGAAATTATGCAACGTGTGTGTGTGTGTGTTCTTTTACATATATCA
Source organism: Galago senegalensis (assembly GCA_963575145.1). Classification (NCBI taxonomy): domain Eukaryota; kingdom Metazoa; phylum Chordata; class Mammalia; order Primates; family Galagidae; genus Galago; species Galago senegalensis. The sequence goes on along the minus strand of CAUYTI010060826.1, from coordinate 34,330 downwards.
GTTCATCCACACAGGCCCCATGGACTCCATGAGTATGTGGGCAACATTTGGTATAAAAACTATTCAGAAACCTGTTACTACCAAATGAGCAAGAGCAAAGAGAATTCCTTTTTATTAAGTATTTCTTATCTTCCTCATCTAAAATGAAGATATATGTCCTTAATGCCACCTGATTGACAAACGCCAGAAAATAAATCATGCAGCTATTACTTTCAAAAAATTACCATAGTCTTGTTTTGTAAATTTCTAAGTTCCAGATATCACTGTTGTACCAAGAAGATAAATTTTTTCACAATTTTACACAAATGTATTTTTCTGTTCTATGTTCATCGTTGTGATCTGGACATAACCATTCTTCCACTGTGAAAATATAAAAGTGAGAGCTTAATTTGCCTCATGGAAATCAATTAAGGGTTTGCATTCTGAACATGCCCACCTGAATTATTAGTATTCATGAATAAAGCTAGAAATTACAGCAGGAAGAATCGGAGACCTAATTAAAACAGTTCTGGGCTTTAGACCATTGATTCTAATCTAAGTGGTGGATACTGAGTTAAGAACTGCAGGATCCTTATGAAGCTGTTTACAATTCTTATCACAGGAGGATTGAAATTATACTACTGTAGCATCTCACAAAGAAGTTAGATTCTAGAATCCGCCTGTCAGTTGAAAACCACATTCTTTGCAGAATCACCCTTGAAAAACTCTTAAAACTTTTTTTGATAAGGAGTAAACCTAAACCCAAGGCATTGCTCCAGCATGGACATGAATAACCATTAAATACCTCTTTGCATGGAGGTATTGCACGCGTAGAACAATGAGCACCCACCATGGTAAGCATTACAAAAATCCAAAAGGTTCTGGTGAAAAGAAAATAATGGTTCTCCCTCTCATATTCCAGTTGAGCTTATATTCATTGAGGGACCTATTCAAATGATTATATATGCCCCTGTGTCTACGCTTTTTGTTGTTTGTTTGTTTGAGGAATGTTACGTGTGTGTTTGTAGCTGCCGGTATTGTGCTCACTTTTATGCTCTTCTGTCTTTCCAGGTGTGGATATTGAATCCTCACGCATGGCCAGTGCAGTAACACTGCCAGCAAATGCTTCTCCAGAAGGAGGCTTGAGGTGAGTACATCTGTCTTTTACAACACTCTCTGAGGTTCAAGGCAACAATGGATAAACTCTGGGTAGGTAGAAATTTGGAGAAACAAGCCATGGCAAGGTAACCGGGAGATGAGGTTCTTAGACATGCAGGTAGGTTTTTGAATGGCACAAGTGGCAAAGGAAATATCACTCCCAATGCAGAGAATTACCTGAACCTGAACAGAGAAGGAGCCTTAGCATAGTGTAAATGTGGAAAAGCATTTGAAGACAGTAAGTACTCTAGCATATGGAATTTAAAACATAAATTTAATTTTTCTTTTTTTAACTGATGCACACCTTATTAACTTTTATGTACGGTAATAATTGAAATTTTTTGGCTCAGCGCCTGTAGCTCAAGCGGCTAAGGCGCCAGCCACATACACCTAAGGTGGTGGGTTCAAATCCCCAGCCCAGGCCCGCCAAACAACAATGATGCCTGCAACCAAAAAATGGCCAGGCGTTGTGGCGGGCGCCTGTAGTCCCAGCTAATTGGGAGGCTGAGGCAGGAGACTCGCTTGAGCCCAGGAGTTGGAGGTTGCTGTGAGCGTGATGCCATGGCACTCTACCCAGGGGGACAGCTTGAGACTCTGTCTCAAAAAAAGGAAAAAAAAAAAAGAAATTTTAAAATTAAAATGTACTAGTTTACAGGAATATTAATGTGCAGCAAAGTTTAATGCAGCAAATGTAAAATTACATGGCTTATACTTTCTAGCAAATACACCCTCTGTATTGCCCATGATATTGCAAATTAAAAGAGGGAACCTCATAAACCTTTCTTGAAAGACAGTGAGCCAAAATTAAATACTTCTAATTATTAAGAAGTTGAATTCTATTTATGTTTTCTATTTTTTTATCCTTTTCTTCATCAAACTATTTTAAGCTTATTGAAAAGGAGCATATGCGTGAGCAAGTAAGAGAGAAAAAATTCATTCATATAGATGTGTAGCATTGAGTTACCTCTCAGGGTTTAGTTCTGTGACCTTGGTTCCTGGGAAGGTCGGGAAGGTGCAGAAAGGTCAGCTGGTGGTTGGAGCTCTCGCACCTCATCTTTAGCCAAACAGTACAAAGATAACGAGGAAAGAGGCAAAACCAAAACTCGTGTGCTTAGCGTGGTAACGCTATTCCTTTATTCTGATCTGGCCCACTTCAGGTAAGTTGCCATTCTCTTTGTAAAGTAAGACTAATAGTAATATTTTGCTCAGTCTATCTAGACTATGTGGTTGCTTTAAAATGCAGAGAAAAAAGAAATAAAGGTCTTCATTTACTTCTCAAAATCAAGGTTCACAAAATGTTACTAAAGATAATAGATTTTGCTGAGATGAGCGGTTTTTAAAGAGAAGGACGAAGACAGTTTTAAAAGAGAAGTTTATTGTGGTTAAAATGCTCTTGCAGGCTGGGTATATTCTGTGAGAGGAGGAATGCAGAAACGTTGTTTCTTATTGAGATGTAGAGTTAGGAATAACCTATAAATTATCTATAAACTCTCAAATGATACTGAAGCTGCTGTGTTTTTATCTTGAAAACTCAAGTCTCATTGGAAGGGGTGTTTCCTGTCTAACCATTGCCTATCAAGACTCCTGTTTGTTTTCTGAAGGAACGGATATACTGTGAACAATAGATGATTAATTTGCCTCATGGAAATCAATTAAGGGTTTAGTCTAAAGCTTTATCAAACAGAGCCGAATTTAAACACCTGGAGAGTGTACACATATCACTAGTCATTTCTGAGACATGATTTGCATATACACACCACACAATCTGGGCGTGAAATGTCATAGAATTTGGGGCATTAGCCGGTCCCCTCAGTTCCAAGTTCAGACTTCCAGAAGTTATGTGGACTCCATGCTTCAAAAATAGGCCTAGGCTGTCCTGGGAACTAATATTATCCCATCTCAAAATGGCCGATTAAAATAGTTTAAGAGCTTGTGAAGCTCATGGAAACTCAGATACAGCCACCGGGTTGCAGAGAATTTGGCATTTAAGAAATGGGGCCTTTATTTGAGGTTTGAAAGATGAAAAGTTAATGTCAAGGTTGATGAAGGAATAAACGGTGGACTCTTTTACAAGGAGTGTAAAAGATACTTCTTTGACAAGAAAGTCTAAAACGTTATTTATAAAACAGGGTTGCCTCTCCTTCCTGTGTTTATTTAGTAGTGATGCATCCTTTCTTGGAGCTGGAGGGGATCACGGCTCCTGGGATTTGTGCACGCGGTGACGTCGGCAGGTGGAGTTTAGACGTCCCACCAGTCCTTTGCTGATGGGGTGCTGGGGGCCGGGCTTTCCCACATTTGTGTGTAACTGGAGAAGGGTATTTGTTAACAAAAATTATTGTTGTTTTTCTAGATTGCCCTTTCCCAGTCCTTTGGTTAGAGGAAGGGAGTTTCTGGGCAAGCGTGGGGTTCCCAGGTGCTACTTTCTTGGGACGTAACAGAGACAAAGAGAAAACCCACAAACTCACTCTCATGTTGCTCCTGTGGCTGAGTCTCCAGCCCTTCTGCCTCCTCCCTTCACATTTTGGAGTTTTTTTTTTTTTTAAATGGAATATTCAGGTGCTTTATCTGTACACAGTGGGAAGAAAAGAGAAAGTACATATGTACTCAGCCTTTTCTGGACTGGGATATCTTTTTCTTTTTTTCTTTCTTGCATTTTTTGGCCAGGGCTGGGTTTTGAACCCACCACCTCCCGTATATGAGGCCAGTGCCCTACTCCTGAGCCACAGGTGCCACCAGCTGGAATATCTTTTTAAAGCTATACATGAGCATAAATTAAAATGCATTTGAGTTATTGACATCCTGTAACAATAACTATTTCAACTCACAGTGTCTATATTACAATCAACTCTGCAAGGACATGGGGTATTGCTCAGACATGCAGAGGAGTCTCGTTAATGCCTGCAGTGCTGTGCTGAGTCTTCTGCAGGTTTGCCTGACACTTTCCCCCACCGCTGTAGGAGTTAAATGGTTAGTTATGAAACTCAAAGCCACGGCAGAATGTGCACATTTATCTTCTCCTGACATTTTCACTGTCAATCAGGAGCTCTGGGGAAAAACCTCATGAGTGAAATTTATTTGATTTTCTTTATCATGCAGTAATACTAGAGATAAAAAACTTAATCTGAGCAATGCTATGAAATCACTGCTTTAAACTTTTAATGTGTGTTTCTTCCAGGCAGAATTTTCATGGACTATTCTCTAAGGTTTACTGTTATATAGAGAAATGTCTTCAGTGAATAAATAAAAAAAAACCCTCTAATATATAGACACATTGGTAGATGTGGAATGAAACTGCAGTACCCATGTTTCCCTTCAGTTTTGAAGATTGTACCCATGGGCTTTATTGGTTTTAAAATTAATCTTTATGACTGTGGAGGTGAATTCACTTTTGTGCCTTCTTTTTCTATAGGAGAAATAAAATCCTGTGTCTCTACCCTAAATATTTTTACTGTTCTCTGCTAAGTTTATTTCATAATTCAACAGAGAAAAGGCTTATCAATTTATCTTTTATAATGTAGTCAATTTTTGTAGTTTCATCTATTTGGAGACGTTTCCATGTGAAAGTGCATATTCCTTAAGAAAAAGATATGGCTTTTTCTTTAAGAGTTGTTATTTAAAATAAAAGAATTGACTTCATATTTTAATGAAATTGTTTTTCCACATCATCTAAATCGTCTTGGAACAAAGAAATAGAAATGACAGGAAAGCTTTTTATTACCATGACAGGCAAGAATAAGGAAAAAAAAAACACTGAAGTTGATTTTCCTACCTAACTCTGTTTACTCCCTTTCTGTGACTAAAAAATATATATATGTTAAACAAACAGACAAAAACCTCCCTGGGTAGACAAAGCCACAATTTTATCCTTGGATCCTAAAACAGCTGTAGTGATCTTTGTGTTTTTAATAAAATTTTCTAAGTATCATTTGTATAATCATCCTAAAGCAAGCTGATCGATTTTGATTCTAACATCTAAAAATTAATCTGGATTTATGGCTAGAGGGGAAATAATTTACCATATGTAGGTATGTAATGTAAGATATTGTACATGATACTTGTGTATCTACGTTACATATATGTCTGTGTGCCTGTATTCATACATGTGTAAGGTCGTAAGATGAGGACAAAACTTTGAACTTGAGCTTAGTGCGTCTTAGTAGTTCTCAGCTGAGAAGCGGGGGCAGTTTTTTCCTTCAGAGACTTTAGACAATGGACAGGTAGGAAATGTCCAGGGGCTGTTTGACTGTCACGGCTTGGGGTTGCTATGGGCGTGTAGGGGGTGGACACCGGGGATGCTGCGGGACAGGGAACACCTAGACGCACCCACCAGGAGGAATTAGCAGCTCCACAATCTCAGCAGCGTGTGTCAAGAAACCCTGGCGGGAAGAGAATGATTTTAGAGTTTGGTAATTTATGGATTGTTGAAACCTGAAGGAATAAATGACTTGTTCGTGCTGTGAATATTCCTTTCTGTGGCCGTGTGTGTGTGATAGATGGTAATATATAACCTGGACCTGACACAGGGCTTTAAAAACCCCACTGGCTGTCATTGCCCTCTGATGTACTCTCCAGTTTGTTTGTTTCTTTGTGCTTTTAAACAATACACAGTTATTAAAAATTCTTATATGATGAAAACGACAGGATGAAGATAATCCTCCATTTGTAGCTTTGAAAATCACTGTGTATTGCTAATGTCTGTGGAGCAGATAAATTGAGGGCAAGATTTAGGTCACACTGATTTTAATCTGTGTCCTTTTCCAAAATGACAGCTGCCCTTTGTGTGCTCCTACCTGGTCGTGGGGGTCCACACTGGGGGCCGGGGCTGCGCTGCCTCTGCGGGCCCCACCCACTGGCAGGTGCAGCTCCGCGGGGCCAGGACTCCAGGCACGTCCCCTCCTCCCGGAAGCAGATTCTTGCCAGGTGCCCCAAAGATGCCCTCAGTCCTCCTCTTCTTGGGATTTTTTCTTGCCAAAGAAGGATCCTCCCAATCTTGCCTCCAGGACAGTGCTCTTTAGGAGGGTTCCCATAACAGGTGTTTTCACATCAGGATGTTCCAGACTTGGGGAATCAGGCTGCCATTTCACACAGACATTTTTGTGTAGTTAGCCACAGGGTATTCTGAAACATGCTTTAGAACGCTGATACCAGGCAGTAACCAAACTACCACTTTCTTCCAACTTGAGGCTCTGTTGCTGAGTCTGGTTATTGGGAAGAAAGCCAGGGTGACTTCATTAGGGTGAATTTTGTCTCAGGGGGTTCTGCACCACTTTCTGCCACCATGGGCCAACTCTAGCTCCACCCTGCAGCCCACCAGTCCCTCCTGTTAGTATGTGTGAGTCTCCGTATGGAAGGACCGTCCTCCCCTCTCCCCGCAGGTGGCCCCGAAACAGAGACACAGGGTCCTGAGGGGGTGACTGGATCATGACGCATCATGACAAATGTAATCCAATATTATTCAAACTCCATTGAGATTCCACTTTGTCTTAATGGGAAAAATAATGAAAACAGAAGAAAGCAAGCAGATGTTACTACAACACAGACACTTTTTTTACCTGGTCCAAAATTGGCGATTAATAGAACAGAGCCACCAGCAAGAAGTTAGGGAGCATTCCAAGGCTAGAGGAGGACTCAGCCAATGGATTTTTTCAAGACCAGAAAATGCTCTGATGACTCATTAGAGAGATCCAAAGGGCCCCAAAATATTTTTAAAAGTTACTATTTTTGTCTTTGAAATATACACACACATATACGCATTTAGTCTTTGTATGTATGAAAACAATTTAAAAACAATGGGGCTAGCCAAATACAACTGGCGGCTTCCTGAGAGAAACCCCATATCTAATTCCTTGGGCAGGCCATGGCTTTATAAACTGAACCAGTAAACAGAAAAAGATTCTTGGAATCCATGAAGTAGAAGAGAGAAAAAAAATACATTCAGCAGTGCTTAATATATTCTGTTCAGTCCTGGAAAATAAACATTATTACAAGGTCTGAGACTGGTAATTACCAAACAGGTGCAAAGCTGCCTACATGTGTGATGTGTAGAAATCTCCAGGAAAAGAAAACCTGGGGACAGTGTGGCCCTGGAGGTGCAGCAAGTGATTAAATGCAGATGGGCTTTAACTGACAAGATTGGGTGGGGGTCTAAGAGGCTTAGTACCCTGTTGTAGTTTGAAACATGGGCCCCAGAGATTCCCAAATCCTAATCCCTGGGAACTATAAATTTTACTTTAAATAGCAAAAGGAATTCTGGAGATGTGATTAAGCTAAGGACTTTGAAGTAAGGAGATTATCCTGTATTATCTGGGTCTGATGTAGTCCAAGGGTCCTTGTAAGAAGGAGATATAAGAGCAGAGTCCCTGTCTGGAAATGTTATAAAGTAAGCAGAGGTTGGGGTGATGTGAAACAGCATCCATGAGCCAAGGAATGGAGGTGGAAGTTAGAAACCCGGGAAAGAGATTCTCCCCTGGAGCTTCCAGAAGGAACCACCCCTGCACACACACCTTCACTTTAGCCAAGAAGGCCTGACTTTGGCTAATCTGTGTAAGAGAATAAATGTACGTTGCTTTAAGCCAAGAGTTTGTGCTTATTTCTTACAGAAACAATAAAAAAAAAAAAAAACTCATACAAACTTCACCAGGGGCTCCTATAACCTGCGTGGTTGCCTCATCTTCCAGAGGCAGAATCCCCTCCTGCCCACCCAAGCCCCTCTCTGGTGAAAAGTTGAGGCTTCAGCTTTCCAATCTTTCACTATTTCCCTGTGTCCTTGGGTTTGCTTTACAGAGAAAGTTTGCTTTCAGCATTTTAGAGTAAATTCTATAGGATTATGTGTCCTGCAGTGAAAATTTAGCAATTTCTTTGGGTTGACCATTACTGTACACAGAACTTTCTCTTCTCTTGACTCAGGAAGCAATTTGAGGATGAAATAACCCTGCTTCTGAATTCTGTTTGTGCCACTGATCTGAGATGGTCTTCACGGCTCCCTCTCCCCTCCCAGCCCTGCCCCATGGTGCTCTAAAGGATTAAAGAAAGGACTGTAAAGCATCTATCGAAAACAGTTTTTGGTAAGTAGTAACTATTCTAAGTGTTGGGGCATTAGGATCACCATTGTACTTGATTGGACAGGCACTAAAGATAGTTAACTGCCTACATTATGGAACACGGAGGGCCAGAGGCCTCGCCTTGTTAAAGCCACATGATTTATATCCCCCTGCTCCCAGCTGAGAGGAGGCACAGCGTGAGTGCCATGGGTCTTTGTCCGAAGGCTGCTGGTGTTCAGATACTATCGCGTTTTATTTATTCCTATCTCAAAAAGTGGTTGCAAAGATTTCGTGAATTGATGCACTTAGATTCATTGACTTGTTGCCAGTACCCAGTAAATATTGCCATTATTATTTCTAGTGCTATACTAAGGACATTTTTTATTGAGAGTAGGAAGAAAGAGAAAGACCAAAACCACTTAAAAGTGATTCCATCCAGACAACTTGAAATGTCGAATCAAAGGCCTTTTCACGCAGGGAGAGAGGCAGACATCTCAAGGACACACGTGTGCAGAACTTAAAGCTGTCAGCTGTGTTAAAAAGAAATGTCTTTAAAGGCTGATGAATAGGAAGGGGATGAAGTATACAGCAAATCACAAATTCTAGATTTTATCAAAGTTTCAGCAATTTGCTCATTATATACCAAGTATTACTGGAAAATGTGAATCACCCATAATAGCCGTCTATTGTTTTATCCCCTCTTTTTGCTTCTTAGTTTTATTTTTCTATTATTCAATTTTCTTTCGATGCTGCGACATTACTAAGTGACTGCCAATCTCTGCTGTTGAATTTACCTTTCTCCAGCCTTCAGACGATTGGCTCCCAATGCAGATCCTCTCCTAACAGGACCTTAACCATTTCTCCCAGTTAGCAGTTGGCACAAATTTGTGTAATTAGGAAATGATGTTGGATTCCTCTCCGCGCTGGAAGGACTAGCATATCAAGGGCTTTGCGAATTTTCCATACTGATGTTTAGCTTCAAGCCCACGACTGACATGGGGCAGGTGCCAAATGAAGAAAAAAATTAAATGTGCCTTTCAGTCTCTATTAATATTAGTTAGTAATTACACTGGATTAAGAGTTCCGTGATGATGTAGCCAGATGATATTTTTAATATTGTCTCTTACCAACTTAGAATTGTTGCCCCTTTATTCTGCATTTTTCTTTGCATCTCAAAAAATCCTTCTTTTCCTATGGGTTTAAATTGGATTCCTCCAAGAAGAGATTTTTTACACAAAATTTAGGGTAAATAATAGAAGCAGAATCTCTGTTGCTCTAGGAGACTGAGGGTATCAGCAGCGGATTTCAAGATCTGGTCCTGACCCATGCAGTGGTTTTCTAAGGCTCTAATTCATCTACTAAAACATTTTTCTTCCTGGGAATATCCAATATGGCTTTTATTTTCCTGACTTAATCCTGACACAATTGTGGAGTCTCTCGCTCACTAAAGAAAGACATGGCAAATGTACTGTTTTATGTGATTTTAAAAACTAAAATTCAAATTCTGATCCCGGAGACTATTTTCAGATCCATATGCAGTGTTAAGCAGTTTTTGTGTGATGAACAATCTATTACCCATTTTATACTTACTTTTATACTAGATGATCTGGGATACTATTACTATTTAGTAATTGTACTCTTCTCTTTTTAAGTTTGGCATTATATTTTAAAATGTTATTGAAATATAATAGCGGTAAAATGGCTCAGAATATTAAAATTGTTTTCTTAGCAACAAGCGATATCCCTTGTATTTTTCCTCCGTGATAATATTTTTGTGCTTTTTATTATTTCTCATGTTCAAGTACAGGTCAATCAGACTATTGGCTCTTTTAAAGATAAGTGACCTAAAGAAATCAATCGTTTTGTCATTGAATGCTGAGAATTTTGTTGTTGACCTCACCATTGTTTCTGTTTTCTCCCGTAGAAACCTACTAGGCATTAAGGTCTAAATATGTAATCCCTAAAGTCATTCTGCATAGATTCATTCACAGTCATCTAATATTTTGGATTTTTGTCTTGATTTTTTTTGTCATTTGTTATTACACTTGTTTGCTATAAATGTATCAGAGACAAGCCAGGTAATGTTTCAAATAGCTCTAGCATTATTTATAATATTTTGAAAACGTATTGGTTTATAAAAGGAAAAAAGACTTTCTTGCTCTTCTATAATTATTACTTGTTCAGATCTAACAAAGGCACCACATTCCATACAGTTTTATTTTCACTTTTTTCTGAATTCTCTCCCTGTGCCTGTCACCATGACCGTGTGCTTAACAGCTTTGTGAGGTGCAGCCTCTTAGTTTGAAGCACCAGAAGGGTACCCTGTGAAGTCGTGGTTCTAAGTAACCTTCAAAAATTAGTATATTTGCTTTGTTTCCTGCTGTTAACTAAACAAATCTTAAAACAAACTAAAACATTAAGAATTTTACATTTTAAATGTTGTTGATATCTGATTGGAAATCTAAATGACTCAATGATACTTGTTTTTCCATCTTTGTGACACTTTACTCAGAAGAATGTTCCTCAGCTCTATCCAGGTAAGTACAAAAGATATAAAGACTCTATCTTCTTTTATAGCTGAATTGTGTTCCATGATATGCAAGTATCCAATGTATGTGATATGTAATACTAACATGAAACCAATAGATAAACAACGACACTCCCACATGAGACAAAAATACATTAAAATTAAGTGGGGGGAGGGGAGAAGAAAGAAAAGGGAAGGGGAGAAGGGAAGGGGATTGGTAAACTCTCACCTAATGGGCATAATGTAAGGAGTACAGCACACCCCCTGGGGAAGGGGCTCAATTACAACTTGAACTTGACCTAACAGATGCAAACAACATAACCTCATCATTTGTACCCTTATATTAACCAGAAATAAATTTTAAAAATTCAAAACCAGAAAGTCTTCCAAAATGTGAATGTATAAATTTCCAAGGATGGTCACTGTAGTACTACTGCAAATTGCACATAATAAATTAAAAATTAAATAAAACAAAACCAGAAAATAACAGGAATGCCTGATCAAAGGTGGATGGGTATGGAACTTAGGACAAGTAAATATAAATGTGTATGATTTTGAAAGGAATTTCAGATGTATGAGTATACTATTATGTGTGTAAATTTTGTTTAGTTTTTAATTGTGGTAAACTTTACATATGGTAAGACAGATTTTGGGATGAACAAATTGATTTGCTTTTACAAATGCAAACATAAACACTCATGTTATCCCAACTTTCATCAAGGTACAGAACAGTACCATCACCCCAAAAGGACCGCTGGGCCTCTTCCCAATCAATCCTTCCATCCCAGAAGCCTCTACCAATCTGAACTCTCAGGAAACAGATGACTTTTCCTTCTTCTACAATGTCATATAGATGATATCATACGTATGTTATCTTTTATGTCTATTTTTACTCAGGATATTTATTGTTTGAGAGTCATCCATGTTGTTCAATGCATTATAGTAGTGTTAACTTTTTTATTGATGATTATTAGTGCCTCCATTTCTGTATTCATTTAATTTTTCTTTTACTGATGATTGTTTTTGCCTCCATTTCTTTTTCATTTCTTACTGCACAGTTCTAATATACTTACTTCATGTTCAGTAAATGTCCCCACTGTTCCATCTTGTTAATTTCACTTTATGAATATTTATTCCTAGCTTCTTTCCTATTCTGTCAATAATAATTTCAGACAACAAATCATTATTTATATACTTTGAATCAGGGCCCCATTTATTATCCAATATACATTCTCACTAGTTTACTGGATTTAACTAGCAGCCACTCCATTAGCTAAGGGCTCTGCTGCAGTATAGCAACTTCTCTTTGATTGGATTGACCGGGGTCCATATGACCCCTGTTTTGAATACATTATTATTTGCTCTGTAGTACCAATTTAAATTCAATATACTCTTACATTGTGCCCATTAAATTAGAAAACAGTACATTTTCAATGACTTACTTTCTTTAGTGAGTTAGAGATTCCACAATTGTGTCAATGAGGATTAAGTCAGGAAAATAAAATCCATCCTGGATATTCCAAAAAAAAAAAATTAGTACATGAATTGGAGCCTTAGAAAACTATTGCATGGGTCAGGACCAGATCTTGAAATCTGCTGATGATACCCTCAGCCTCCTAGATTCTGCTTCTATTATTTATCCCAAATTTTGTGTAAAAATATCTCTTATTGGCAGAATCCAATTTTAATCCAATTTCCCTCTCTCTTTCCCTCCCCTTTTTCTCCTCTCCTCACCCCCAATTTGAAGAATGAAACCACCCATCTCTCACTACTCATAAAATTTGACTCTTGCTGGATAAAAGATTTAAATTTAAGACATGAACCAGTACAAATTCTAGAAGAAAGTGTGGAGAAAACTCTTGACAAAATTGGCCTAGGATAAGATTTTATGAAGAAGACCCCCAAGGCAAGTGCATCAACACCAAAAATAAATAAATGGTCCATGATCAAACTAAAAATTTTCTGCACAGCGAAGGGTATCACAACTAAAGCATATAGACTACTTTCTGAACAGGAGAAGATATTTGCATGCTACAAGTCTGACAAAAGGCTGATAACTGGAATCTACAGAGAACTCAAACAGTCAACAAGAAAACAGCAAACAATCCCATTCACAAGTGGGCAAGAAAAGACATGAAAAAATGTCTGATAAAGACAGACACATGGCCAACAAAGACATGAAAAAATGCTTATTGGCTCTAATCGTCAGACAAATGCAAATCAAAACCACCCTGAGATGTTGCCTAACCCCAGTGAAAATCCCCCTTATTACAGTCTCAAACCATGCAGATGTTGTCATGGCTGTGGAAAGGAGGGAATACTTTTACACTGCTGATGGGATTACAAACTAATCCAGCCTCTATGGAAAGAAGTATGAAATTATCCTCAAAGAGCTAAAAGTAAACTTTCCATTTGAGCCTACAATTCAATTAGTAGGTATCTACCCAGAGGGGGGGGGAAAAACATTTTACTACAAGGACATTTGCACCAGGATGTTTATCACAACTCAATTTACAATCGGCTAGATGTGGAATCAACCCAAATGCCCATCAATTCAGGAATGGATTAATAAACTGGCATATGTCTACCATGGAATACTATTCAGCCATAAAAAGATAGAGACTTTACATTTTTTGTATTTACTTAGATAGAATTGAAGGATTGAAGGCCATACTTTGTAATAAAGTATCAGAAGAATGAAAAAAACAAATATTTAGTGTATGAAGTGCTAATATAAAACCAACAGATAAAAAGAAAAACTGACAGATAAACAACAACACCCACACAGGAGAGAAAGAGAAAAACACATAGATGGAAGTCATTCATTAAGATAGATGCCTAAGAATCTGCCCTGGGATCTCTACAACCAGGTCTGCTCTGACACCATTTTATCCTTCTTGGTGTGCCCAAGGCTTGAGATTTGGATGTGCTCCAGCACATCAGTGAGAATGGGTGATGAATGGGATTACTAGACTGAGGGCTGTCAACATTTTTAGTTCAAAATCTAATCTTATAATTTAATAAAATTGTGTTTCCTTAATAGACAACATTTTGAAGATCAAATCTGCAAGGAACAATTTTTCTTTTCAATTACGTTGTCCCCAGTAAAAGTTTTCCCACTTAGGGTGGATATCTGATGTCATCACAAATGAAGACAACAAAATACTTCCCCACCTATTGGTGGCATTGCCCCAAATGCGCTAGCCCCAGTGTATTGCTCACCACACCCTCTGGCTGCCTCATTTCTTCCCGGTCCTCATGATCTAACAAACAAAGGTTCACTGCACAGAGGAGCGGGTAACCCATTAGCCTGGGGCCCTGCTGTAGTGCAGCAACTTCTTTCTGTTTTAAATGACCAGTGTCTACATGACCCCTGTTCTTGAATACTTTATCATTTGCTCTGTTGCACCAATTTAAATTCTGTAGTAAACCATTATTCATGAGGGACATTTCTAAGATGTGTAGTGGATGCTTGACCCTTGAACAGTACCAAACCCTATTCATGCTATGTTGAAACCCTCTACTAGCATATAGGGTTTATGATGAGAGGAAGTTTCCTCTACTCACACTGCTTTCAATGGGCCTGTTTTCTCACCCACTAAAGATATAAGAAACTTTTACCTTGTTTCTGAATTTCTCCCGGGGAACATTCTTTGCCTTGTGGTTTGGCTGATGAGTCTATGAGTCTATGGAAGGTCAAAGGCTACTTTATTATCTTACTGATGCCCCCCTGCTGCATGGGATTCTCTAATGTGAAATTATTATAAGTAATTCGTCTGTTTGGGATGTGTTAACTTTTCTATATTTTATATAAATGGTATAGCAGACTTCTTTGTGTATGTAAGTATGTGAGTGCACATAGTTTTTTATTTTAAAAAGAATATTACTTGGCAGAGGGTTATAAATATTTTATGGGCTTATGTTACATGGTCGCAAATTGAACTTTAGAAAGTTCGCATCAATTTATTTTTCTAGGCGCAGTGTATGAGGATGCATATTTCACCACAACTTGGCCCATTCCAAATTTCTTAATAAGATGAGACAGCTATGGAGGTGCAGGCAGGCGGCTCTGTGTATCACAGGGTCTCCAGCAGGGATTTATTACGCTATAAAACCACATGCACATTTTGTTTAAAGGAGTATTTTTCAGTTGGAGAAAACACAAAGGCTAAAGCCTTTTGTTGATCAGAGGTTTCTGTCTTGCTCTTAATTATAATTCTCTCTCTCTCCGTCCTTCAGCCATCATCTTGACCTCTCCTTAAAGGTCAGGCAACTACAACTGACCAATGGTGACTGTGAGGCCACTGTGGCTCAGGTAAACACAGGCAAATACTTACAAGTAATATAAAAAAGCCCTGGTTTAATTTCCACATTGTTTTAATTGCCATGCTCATATAAACCTCTTGTGAAAAGGTTTCCTCTGTTAATCAACTCAGCATCCCCCAGGTTCAGGCCACATGGCAATATAGGGCGGGACGGACATGAGAAATATTACTTCACAAAAACAAATGATGAAATGGGGGCAATGAAATTGTTATCTTTTTTTAAAGATTTGGATAAAAATGAACACAATTATTTTCAAAAGGACTGTGGAATTTGTACTAGAAACAAAGTCACAGTAGTTTGCGCCTCATTTTTGCGAACATCATAAGAGCTTGTGCATAATTTATAAGAAACTAATTTAGTCTTGGACATAAATTTTCTGGTGGTGGGGAAAAGCTTTTTATTATGCATGTTTTATGACTTAACTTTTTCTCCTGTCCCTATTAAAATGTCTGGGCTCTGCACGTCCACACTTCCACTCCCGACTGTGCCAGTTGTGGGCCAGGAGCCTCTCTAGATACGTTCTTGTTACAGTTGTAGATAAAACTAGTTGATTTATATTCCAACAAGAAATTGGATTAACATTTTACAATTCTCTCTTAGGTTCTCCCTTTACCATCTAAGAACATTCTATTCCCTTAGTAGATAATATTTTGGGCACAAAGTTTGCAAGAAATGTTTTGTGTTTTATATTTAAAAAATATATTTGAAGCAGTGAAACCAAACATTCTGAGTCATACATACAATTTCACTTTTTTGCTTTACTGTGATACATATTCCGAGTGGTAGGGACACTAAGAGTTTTGTAAGCATTAGGTGGCACTTTACATGTTTTTGTCTCTGTCACCCTAAACCTCTGTTGATCCAGACAATCAGCCTATCCCAGGCTCAGGCCACATGGCAGGATGGGACAGAACTGAAATGGGGGAAAGCAATTCCTGTGACTTGAGGACTATTTCCAGCCTCCAAACCCTAACTCCACCATTTGCTCAAACTCCCCCGACCCCCGGAAATCAGTTGTCCTAACTTAAATACATATCATAAAATGATCCTTCATGAAGGAATAAACAAATTAATGTAATTCATTTTTTCTTGGTGATAAGACACTATTGATTTTGAGTGTATAAAGGGAATGGTATTGTGAAGCAGGGAACTTTTCCAGAGATTGTGAGGAGGAGCTGGGTGGACCTGGGTAATCCCATCTTTTAAGAGAGGAGACTCATCAGGTGCGTGATGGCCAAGCCCAGGTTAGGAGACACAGTGAGCATCCCCACTGCGGCCGCAGTGGCTGTGGATCTGATGAAACACTAGCGTGTCCGTGATCCCATCTGGGAGGGTGAAAATACCTAACTTAGGATCTTGTTGTGATTACTCTATCAACCAGTATGTGTGAAAATCTTGTGTTAACTGCACAGTAACATACACATATAATAATATTATTCTGCCAAGCAGTGAAGAGGAAATGCGTAAAATGATCAAAAGAAAAATCTGACATGCTTTGCCTTTTCTCACAATACTGCCTAGCCGTTCTGCTATCTTTCTGCATTAAAAAACTGTTTAAAATGTATTTCCTATCTTCTTGCAATTGGCATGTTTAGAGGTTAAAGACTCCATACAAATATAGAGATAAATATATTTTTTGTAAAAATTATAATTCTAAGCTTAACTATGACCCATGACCTGTTTTTCATCTCATTCCCTTACACTTAATAATTGTTCATTAAATTACAAAGGGTTACTGCCTCACAGCGCTCTCTCGGCATCCTCAGAAGTTACTTGGCAGAGAAGGGGGACAGAGGACCGGAACGTGGCATGAGCCTTTCGCAACCAGGCCGGGCCTGCACACCCTGGGTGCGCCCTGCAGAAGCACCTGCTGTCGCATTTGTAATTTAAGCGACTCGGGCAGTCATAGACAGGCCTATAGGTACTTTTCCTAAGCAAAAGCTTCATTGATAATCATGCACCATTTAAATAAATTCATCTTGATTTGCATTGGGGGTCAGTTGCCATCGTGCCCATTTTGCTTGGATCCTGTTTATTTTTCCACGTTGCTGGTCGAAGCTGTCCCAGCGTGGGCTCCCAGAGTGTGCTGAAGGGGCATCTCAGGGGAGACCTAGGGAGCAGGAGAGAGCTGCGGGCTAATTCGTTTGTACAGTCAGCTTTTCGGAGTTTCCACAGCCGACTTCTTTCCTGCAGCCCGTGGGCAGCGGAGGCCATGCACCGTGCATGGGAAGCTGAGCAGACAGGCCCCGCTGGCGACGCTCAGGGCCAGTTCGGGAACAGTCGGGGGCAGCCAGGGGCCCAGCGGGTCTTCAGGCTGACTGCAACTGTCTGCGGTTTGTCCCTGCCAAGCAGCTTTAGGGACGTGCAGGACGGATTGTTAACACCTGCCCGCTTCACTTTAATTGGCAGCTGATCCTTCTGACAAGAAGCCTGCTGAATAATTAGCATCGCTCCCAGATAATGGGAAACAAATGGAAAAGAGGCCCCTCCTGTGGTCCTTCTCTGTCCCATGCGGCGGGTGGCTGTGTGAAATCCTGTTATCATCACAGCGGAAGAGCAGGCGGGCAAAGGCTCCAAAAAGCAGCAGAGAAAAGGTGCCTGAATTATTCACGGGGAGAAGCCAAGCTCGAGGCCAGGGGAGCAGCTTAACTATGGACAAAACCTCCTCCAGACTCGGAGCTTCCCTATGACTTGGCGCTCCCTCCCCGTCCTTCTAAATTTCATTCTGGGGTGTGGGAGTCTGTGGGTGTTTAAACTTGTGCCTCATCTCAGGTTTACATAGGGCCTTATATACCGCTGGGAAAATATGGCAATATGTGAATTTTTGTCTTTTGAAAAAATGATTCTATGTGTAGAACATTTGTAGACACAGAAGGTTATTTATAAAATGTTCATTATAAATTCCTGTCTCTCTCTCTCTTTTTTTTTTTTAGGCAGTTTTTGGTCAGGGCTGGGTTTGAACCAACCACCTCCGGCATATGGGGCTGTGTCCTACTCCTTTGAGCCACAGGCACCACCCAATCCCTGTCTTGTTATCACAGCTATTTCACCATTAGTGTATTTGAGTTTGTGTGGCCAGGAATACATTCAAGAAAAGCCAAAAATGTAGATATACTTCTGTATCTCAACCCCTAAAGGGATGTTTTTAAATATTGCTAGTATAACATGCATTTTTAAATTCTTTCCTAAAGAAAATTTACTGAGTTGAAAGCTGAATCTTAGATTAGATGTGCAAGCCGTTAGCACACTCTGAGCTTTCTCTTCTGAATAGATCCTCCCGTTATTACTGGGTATCAAAGACCTGCTTTTTTGTTTTCCCTCTGTATGAGTTATCTAACGTTTTGCTACACATTAGTAAAAACTTAGTAGATTAAAACAACAAATATCTGTTTTTTCATGGGCTCTGTGGTATGGAACCCAGGCATGGCTGAGCTGAGTCCCTGCCACGGTGTCCCTCAGAAGCCTGCTGTCCAGCGCTGGGTCTCTGCCTCCAGGCTCACAGTGTCGGTAGGCAGAACTCACTTTTCTGCAGACTTATGCTTGACGCACAGGTACCTCTGTGGCAGCTCCTTCTTTGAATCCAGCATGGGAGAAGGTCTAGCAGCAAACAGGAAAGTTGAATTACATAATGTAGTAACAGACGTAATACTCTGTCACCTCAGCCACACTCAATGTATTAAAAGTTGAGTAACAGTTGGGGTGAGGGGGTCATGTAAAGACTTCAGTACCAGGTGATAGGAACCATGGAGCTACCCTACAGTGAATCCACCATAATTGCCATGGTCCAAATGTTATGAAACTTGAAGACAGAGACAGTGACATCACTTCCTAAAGTCCCATGGATGCTTCCATTGAATATTTAATCTCCACTATTTCTGGAAGACTTGTAGGAAGATGTGGATAAGAGACCCCTTGGTAGGGGCTCCCTGGAACACATTTTCTGTTTTAGAACTTAATCTCATGTACCTTCTGACTGTTTTCCTAAATTAATTTGGTTTTTAATGAATGCTTCGCTCTCTTATTTGTGGTGATGCTGTTTTAAACAAACCTGCTGCATTATAAAAGGATATAATATACTGTCTTATAAAACAATAGCACAATCAGTTATGGACAATACAAAATACTTGGTGTTAATGATAAACAGCATGTTCCTGGGGTTGTGTGTTTACTAGACTAACATTTTACCATCATTTTAGAAAGGACTCCTACTATCTGTAAAAAAAATAAGTTAGCTGTAAAACAGCCTCAGGTAGGTGCTTTACAAAGCATTCCAGGAGAAAGCTCCATGGTGATTGGAGAAGACAGAGGCAGGACGCTGTGCCCCTGGACACCTTCCAGGGGAGGAGCTGTGGTGATGGAAGACAGGGATATTGTCAGGGATCTGACCCTGTGCAGGCTGAGGCTAACATCTGTGTCTGTCTTAGTTTCTAACAGAAAGGTTTAAAAGTTAAAAAAAAAAAATTAAAAATGGAATGAAGATGTTATTTTTGTACAGCTATTAAATGTGATTACCTTTTAAGGCTGTTATTACCTTATTACCTTTTAAGGCTGTTATTAGGTGTTATTACCAAAATAGTCAGATGTTTCAAAAAATTAAAAGTTTATAAAGTAAGAAATTATAGTAAACTGGCTGCGCCTGTGACTCAAAGGAGTAGGGCGCCGGCTCCATATGCTGGAGGTGGCAGGTTCAAACCCAGCCCTGGCCAAAAACTGCAAAAAAGAAAAAAAGAAAAGAAAAGTTATAGTAAACTAAGGGTAAGTTATTGAAAGAAGACAATGTTTTGGGTTTTTTAGTAAATTGTGTGCAGCCTACGCGTACAGTGTTTCGTATATCCTCTGCATCCATCTCCTAGGTGTTCACATTCGCTCATTGTGGGACTTGTGGGTGAACGTCTGGTCCTGTAAGCTCCACTCGTAGCAGGTGCCCTACTCAGCAGTGTATTCTTCATAGGTCATATTTTATGTCCCTCTTCTATGTTTAGATATGCTTAAATATAAACATCTATTACCATGTGTTACATTTGCCTGCAGTATTCAGTAACGGTCCGTCCAGGTTTGTCACCTGGAGCAGGGGATGGTGTGGCACAGCCAGGTGTGCAGTAGGCCATCTAGGGATGTGTAAATACATCCTACAATGTTCACACTAGGACAAAAACACCCAAGAAAGCATTTCTCAGAATTTATCTTCTTTATTAAGTGACTCATTACTGTGTGTTGTTAAGTTAGAGAATTGTACGTATTTGGAGTGCATACAAAAGTAGAACGTCTATGTAAACCTAATTATAGTAAGAAATGAAAAGGAAGCATACACCTGCAGGTTAGAGAGACATCTGAGTGAAGAGTTCCCAAGACGGAGCCCAGGGTGCCGTTTGCCGCCCCCAGGTCAGCTCTCCGTGTGATCACGGGGAGTCACTCAAGCTGTCCCAGCTTTCTCACCCCAGCTGTAGAACGACCTGAACTAGAGCTTCTCCAGATCCCCTTCTTGTACCTGACTCTATGAGCTTATTGTGCCTGTACCTGCTGCCTGCAGGCTCAGCATGGGGGTGCTGGGACAGACCAGCTTCCAGATCCCCGACTCCATGTCTCTGACTTCAGCCACCAGTCCCTGTCCTGCTGGGTAGGTGATAAGACTCCCTCGAGACTTATCGAGGCGTGAAGACGCCATCTGACTCATTTAGTACTGGAGTTCTGGGATTTAATGATTGATACAGGTTCAATGGCCAACCTTTTGACAGTCTTATCAGTCAGCCTGCAAAAATTGTCATTTGTTTATCTCTGATGGCTCCGTAAAATGTTCTATATGTCCTGCAAATCCACTTTGTAATGAGAAGGCTCTCCATATTTCCAAATGGAATGAGCTATTCACTCTTCACCTGCAGGTTTGGGTTGGTTTCCCTAATGAGTGATTTCAAAAGAATTGTAGGAAAAACGTCATGGGGACACAAACTTAAGATCAGAAGGGTATTAAGAAAGAAAACACAGTGATATATTTTAGTATTTTATCCTAACCTAGAGCTATTCTGTCATTTTTTTCTTCAACTCCAATAAAAAAAAAAGTAATTTTAGCATCTCCTAATTCTCTTTGTAGTGGGAAATATGTGAGTAATTACATTTTAAAATTGATGATGTTAACACTATTTTTGAAATGCTCTTTCAAAGGTACAGAATTAGAATGCTGTATTTTTATTCCCTATGTTGCCTTTCTTCTCAAAAACGTCCTCCATAAAATAAAAATAGAATCAAACTGTAATTAAAGCGATGAAAAATGTATGATACATGTGCATTAATTATGATATATGAAAGAAAATAAGAGAGAAATTCCAGAATAAGAAAGAAACTGAAAATAAAGTTCATTTAAAACTTAATATTCATGAGACTTCATTTGCAGCAGGAGTTCATTTAGAAATCTCTTTTGATTCATAAAGAAGCATCTTTAATAACATGATTTTATTTTTCTTTTTTACAGCCAGTTATCACTTACTTTTACAATTTTTTACTATTGAAATTGAATTGTATATAGTTACAAAAAATATATTCATAGATTCTGACTGAAAATTACTGCAAAAGTAATTTATTGGAACAATGACGTATGCCTGTAATAGGTAGTGTGTCTACATGCAAAATATAAACAAGTGTATGAATATTTTGAATACAACCCCCTTCCTTCTCTGCACACACACCCATGACACGCACACGATCACACATCATAAAACTTGCCGTCAAGGATTAGATGTGTCATGCTGATGCAGTGACGGCCTGAAAAGTTAAACTTTTGGTTATAGATGCATCGGTTCAACTTTTAATCTCAAAAACACACATAAAAATGGTTATCCTGTAATATTTAATATTTTTATGACTTTTGTAAGAAAATGGCATTCATTACTTAAATGTAAACGTTCGGGACATTCATATTTTGAAATACATGATCAAGTCAGAATTTAATCCAATTAACGGAGATTCCCCTACTGACTTTTGTGTGTTTTGTTTTGTTTTCCTCCTGAGCGCTCTTCTGTTTATGACCTGTTCCTCTGAGAGCCTGCTTCACAAGACAGTTCCAGAGCTGCTCCCTCTAACAGAAGTGTTGTGCTCTCCCTGTCAGAATTCAGTGCCATGATTAAGATTATTTATAGTACTTTTGTCTAAAAGCCACCACCTCTGGATCTAATAGGACAGCCGGGAGAAGCCGGATGAAAGGACAGAGCCGCCACCCTGCAAATCACCGTGTAGGAGTGACACTCAATTCCGCTGCTGTTATGAATCACATCAATTCACCCATCTACATAGGAGCCCCATTATAAACAGCAGAAATTTTGTGAGCAGATGAGTAAGTGGAACAACACCAAAAACTGGTTTTAATGAGTTGTATTTGTCATATAAGCCTAAGACAGAGGCTTAGGTTGAGACACAATTGAGTTGTTTTTTTCTTCTTTTCCCAAACATGATGTTACTGTACATATTGTTTCAGATTAGCAATTGTTTTAAAAGGAGTTGAACTGAAAAAAAAATATACAATATTGTTTAATACAATGCCTGACCTTCAGCAGATGAAGCAAGGTGAATATAATTTAAAAGTAAAAGCATGAAATTTTTTTTTGCTTAACATCGACATTATGATGGAGCCTACTAATCTACTAATTGTGCAGGAACTTTGTGATGCCATCATGATTTCTAGACTGCTGTGCTGTGGAGTTTTAAGAGCGGGTGGGATCACATACTGGGTAAAGGCAGCAAGTAATGAAAGGAAGATAAGACTGTGTTGGAACCTGGAATGAATAACCAGAAAAGTTCTTAGTAGAGTATTTGTTTAAAGTAAAAATATTAAGCTGAGAGATTTGAGTTAAATTTAGCTAATAATGATGAAAATAAGTTCATAAATTTGTTAACAAACTCTTAAACTACTAACCAATACACACAGTTAACAAGCAGACAGTAACTTAATGAAAAAGTCATGTTCTAATTCAACTGTATGTCTATACCAATGGTGTAAAGTAATACATTCATTTATAGCTTTAGTTGTATATCTCTCATGTGGAAATAATTGTACTAGGTCCGTTTTTTCCCTTTATACTTTACTAATAGCAGAGACCACATTTAATTGAATGCTTATGTTCACCTCATATAGGGATTAGAAAATTTTGAATCATTGTTAAGTAACAAGAAATGGGTAGGTACTTTATACATTCTTTTAATCAGACTACAATGCTCAGAGACATGAGCTATTATTCCCATTTTATAGTTAAGTAGGATTCAGTGAAATGAGAGAGCCATTGTCCCAGGCCCACCCCTGAGACGTTCTCAGAGCAACTTCATTCAGAAAAGGGCGCTCTTTCTATCCTAACCTACCACTGCACTCAACTCTCCATTCTGCCTGACAAAAGCTTGTTGTAGGGGGCTATCCTGTAGATGCTGAAACTTATTTTTAATTTATGAGACTTATTAAGAGCATCTGTAAGGAATTTATTTTTATCTGGTTATTTTGTTTGCCTGGTTATTTGTTTTTCCTAGGAGCCAAGGTGATCATAGATAAAGATTTCACTCCCTTCAACTCTGATTATAGCTCTTTTTCCTCCTATACTAAACACATGGCATTTACTCTTATTTCATTAGATTTCTCATTTACATGAATTGTGGTAAGAAATTTCCAAGGAAACATAAAAGAAATACATTTATACATTTTAAAAAAGCAACTCTCAAGTTCATTTGCTATACAATCTAAGAAAGGTTTCTCTATCTCTCCTCAGGAGATAATAATTTTAATTAATGGCTTTATTCAATAGAAAAATAAATATTTGGGGCAGCGCCTGTGGCTCAAGGAGTGGGGCCCCATATACCAGAGGTGGCGGGTTCAAACTCAACCCTGGCCCAAAACTGCAACAACAGCAACAACAACAATAACAAAAAAAAAAAAAAAAAAAGAAGAAGAAGAAGAAGAAGAAGAAAAATAAATATTCAAACAAACAAACAAACAAAAAAAACAAATCACCAAAGCATTAGGGAAAATTCCACCCAGGAAGGAGGGATTTATTGTGCAAAACATTCTATCATCTGTGAAAAACTGAACACATTTTTCCTACCAAAATTGCAACCTGGAATGGGATTCTTGTTCACCTTCTAATGCAACCCTTAGACCCAGAAAACTCTCATGGAAAACTAGTTAGACAGGAGATGGTGGACTTTGATGTTTAGGGGATGGATGTGAACAATGTTCCAAGGGAAAAGGCAGAGAGCCACTTGGGAGACAGATTGCGTTGTAGATTTCAACTTGCACAATTTTCTCTTCCTCACTGCACCCTGGCTTAGGTCACTGGTCATGGTCATAACTCCAAAACGGAAGAAGGGCAGCACCTGTCAGGCCCTTAAATGTAACATTGGGCCAAAGAGAGCTGCCCAGATCTGACAGATCGGCCAGCCAGCAGCAGGCCTTCCTGCCACTGCCCCTTCACACCCCAAGGACTAGAAGAGATAAAGCTGCAGGAGGAAGAGTGAGTGAGTCCGGTGGTCCATTCCGGGTCAGAGCACTGCTGGTCCTCATTGTGGAGGACACTTCTCCAGGCTCTTAAACTGAGCAGACACAGACAGACAGACAGACCAGGGTGTGGAATCCTTGTGTTCATCTTCTCTGAGGTCTTTCATCAATACACCAAGATCAGCTACGGTGTTCAGTTACTTCTAGGGAGCAACTAGACATCCAAGACAGTATTCAACAAAATTTAAAAAGGTTGGGGGAGGGAATCCACATAAATAGAATGATCTGATCTGCATAAAAGACAAACCAAAATTAATGAGACAGAAACATAAGAATTTTTGTTAAGAGGAATAATTATTGCCAAAGTGATCAAGGAGGATACTGTAACGTTTATCAAGATAGAATCATTTATAATAAAAATACAATAAATTGTATGAAAAAATGATGTAAGTAAAATAACAGAGTAGACCTAACTACCTAACTACTGTGCATATATATGTATTGAAAATAAATAGAAATTATTTTTTGTTGAGTACACGGGGTTTAATCACAGAAGCTAACCATCTATTAGACAGATAAAGGAAGTCTCAGTAAGTACCAAAGCATAAACGTTGAATATAAGTTCAGATTAATGTGCAATAAAATGTGACATTAGTAATAAAAAACTGAAATGTAAGTCAGTAAAGTATAGTCCAACCAGCTCACCCTTATAAAAAGAATTCCACAGAAAATTGCAGCAGAGTAAGAACTGTGAGTGATCAAAGACATGGCATCGTAGTGGTTTAAGACCCTCGAAAGCAGCATCTGGGGCTATTTGCATACAAACAAGTATGCCTTGTTTGTTTATCTGCATACAAACAAGAAAAAAAAAAGATTGCCAAAGAAAACAGAGGAAGAGCACAAAAATGGGATGAAAGTAAACAATAAAAATAAAGAATAAATATAGAAAAAATTAACCGAAGATTAAAAAAAAACTCAAAAGAGTAAAATCCAAAGTTGTTTCTTAAACTAGTGATATTGTGCCTATACTTACTAAGATAGTATTCAACTCGAGGAAGAGGGGAGAATGAAAGAGAGAAAATAAATAAATAAATGATCAAAAGAACTACATCCAATGAAAATTAAACAAATAATATAAGGATATCACGCTTTATCATTTATACAAACACTTTAAACATGTATAAAATTGATAAATTTCTAAACATATAAAATGCCTATACTGCCACAAAAATGATTACCATGATAACTTGATGAGCTGTGATTCTGATTTTGACAGGCTTAGTATAACCTAAAAGTGACTACAAATAGCATTAAAAAGGCAATTCCAAACACACTTACTTCATATTTATCAAGGGAAAAAATCAGTGATAAGATGCACACAGAAGTATAGCAATTTGAATCTTGTTTAGGAAATCAATGTTAGAATCGCTTATTTATTCACGAGCTGGATTTTGCCCAGAGGAAGGTTTCCAGACGTGCTTGTGATGTAAGGAGTGGTGTTTCAAATATCACACACTCGTCAGGTTAATTAAAAGAAGAACGGTAAATTTATTCATTGGATTAATTCAACCAGTTAATGAAATATGTATGTGAGCAAAGCCAAAATTATAGTCAGTAAACATTTTCTATACCATTTTATAGTCTCAGAGGTAGAGACTAAGGGTGATGAATGATAAGGACTCGATT
Source organism: Galago senegalensis (assembly GCA_963575145.1). NCBI lineage: Eukaryota > Metazoa > Chordata > Mammalia > Primates > Galagidae > Galago > Galago senegalensis. Next base: position 8,148 of record CAUYTI010060826.1, on the reverse strand, counting down.
CTGCATTTTGAAGCATTGGTCCTGGCCTTGTCAGTATACAAAGATAAAGACGCATTTTTAAAACTCCCAAGACTAAGAATAAACATAGACTTAGCTTATATTTTATGGCTTATATTTTATTTTAATAATATCCACTGCATGTTATTATTCTCCCTTAATTTTCAAACCCCAATAAAAGCTAAACAAGGGTTTAAGATTGCTGAAGACAGTTGTGGTAACTTTTTGGTCTTTTTAACCTGAGACTTGTAGTTCAAAAACTATGTACAATGGAGATGAGGGGAAACAGACTATCTTGGGCTCAAAGAAATTTTATTTTATATTATGAATCAAGCCAGCAGTACATTAAAAATAGATAAATCACCAAGAACAAGTAGAATTTATCAAAGTAATGAACAAATAATTCAATATTGGAGGAAGAGTTTATCACAATAGATGCAGACGTTAACTGATGTCTACTTTTAATTAAACTCAGAAAAATAGGCATAGAGATATTTCCTAAAGTTGATAAATCCCATTTATAATTTTTCATAACTTTTTAAACTTTAAATATATTCTCCTTTATTTAAATGTTAGTCAAAACATATTTTTAAAAATCTCACTTGCATTTACTACAGATCCGGAAATCTTGCTCAACGTGGCAAAAACTGAAAATGTAAAAAATTGAGAATATTACTAGAAGGACAAATTTCAATAATCAAATTATTTACACAAAAAAACTTTGAGCAAAGCTAACAGAAATAACATTCTATTTTAAATTACAGCATTTATCTACTGTAGCATTAGCCAACTGGAAAATAAAATGGAATACAATTTTCAGATAATAAGCAAAATTACTACAAGATATATAATTTTAATAAATAGAGAAAAAGAAAGATCATAAACTCTAATAAGGAATTCGGTAAAGAACTCCATTTGCTCCAGAAGCAACCATGTTCATGGTTGGGAAACTTAATAAAGTTGGTAATTCTCTTTAATGTTTTTAAATGACTAAGAATCAAATGCAGAATCTCAGTGAGTTACCTGGGGTTCTCTTCCTTAAGACATTAACACATTTTCACAGCAGATTTAGAAAGCACCACACATTTCAAAAACCATCACGGTTCTTATGGGCAGTGTTTGTGGTAACAGCCGAACTGCTTCCGAATTGAATTGAAAACCCCACGTATAGTGACTGAGTAGCTGGATGAGGCCACTTCTCGCCGCACTTTTTCTAGGATGAGTTCGAGAAGCCAATTGTCCAGCCTCGGGTGTGTGTCTGTGTGTGTCTGTGTGTGTCTGTGAGTGGGTATGATGTTCTGCCATCTAAATCAAGACCTTGCCATTTGCGACAGTACGCTTGAAACATTTATACGATCCATGGACGTGGAGTCGTGCATCTCCTTCTTCTGCGATGGTGGTTCCACTTCTGTGCAGCATGTAACAGCCAAACCCGAGGAAGTGAAGAATGCCATGGTGGTTGCCAAGCACCAGGGTTTGGAGAACATGGGGCGCTGCTCCTCAGGTTTTCATTATGCAAGATGGTTAAGTTCTAGAGATCTACTGTACAACCTGGGCCTGTCCTTAACGTCGCGGATTATGTATGCTTGGACTTTAATCTTTGTTATTGTGGCAGATCTCATGTTGAGTGTTCTCAGCACAATAAAAAATGATACCATGCAGTTGCTAAAATAATTGTCTTAAATAATATCTAGAGGTTTTGGAAAATATTAGAGTGTTTTATATTTTAAAAGCTGGTTGAAAAGATGTATAGTCAAGATTTTTTTAAGAATAGAAATGCAAATAACCAACACGATATTGTAACTCAGGGCAAAATATCGAGAGTTTTTCTCTTATTTCCTTTTGTATGTTTTTATGTCTTCTATAATAACAGTCATTACTTTAATAAACGTATTTTTCAACAGATTAAGAATGAACACTGCATTCATTCTAATGAAATATACCAGACGCCTTGTTTCACGATTGCCTCCAAAATTGTGTGAAACGCAGATTTGAGTAAGGAAGAATTTGTTTTACCTGGCTATAAACGCTGTCTGTTCTTCTTCATGTCTTGGTTGGTGCTTTTGGTCAAATATATTGAGTAGAAACTAGTTATCATTTCTGTGTGTGTGTTTACAGTCGGCACAGTCCCAGATCAGGGTGACACTAACACATTACCCAGAATTTGCTTTCCCTTGTTTGAGTGTACATCAAGCTGCACGTTAGTAACTGCAGGTAGGAAAGATAAACCCATTCTAGGAGAAAGGAAACTAAAACTCCTCCCTCTAAAGGAAAAGCCATTTCCTCTGGTGGATGAACACTATTTTGTACCATTCTCTTTGTTTCTGGAAAAGATTTTATTTACTTTTTTGCAGAAATAATGTGGCAAATTAGAATCTGAAGTAGTTTGTTATTTCAGCTCAGTCGTGACGAGTCACCATTTCAGTCAATGTGACGAGTCATATGGTGTTAAAGCTCTAGAAGTGGAAATTATGTGTTGCTCGAAGGAAAGAGAACAGTTCCAGCAATAATTTGATAAAGTAGCAAATGACGTCAAATCACCCATTTTTTTTTACTCCCTGCAGAAGGAACAGAATTGGGCATTTTCAGTTAATGGGTTGCTGTCACATGAGCTGAACGACCGTGTTTTATACACATTGGATCTGAATTTTGCACCCCCTATTCCCGCCCAGCTACTCTTGAAAATGAATTTTGAAAGCTACATTTCCTTTTATTAGGACAGCCTTCTCAAATTCACTTGAATTTTTTAAGTTGGTCAACAATACTACTTTTCAGGACTTGCCTTTTGTAAATCTATCTGATTTAGTATGTTAGCCCCAAGATCTGGGAATCTATTTTTAAATATAACCCATGTGATACTTAGAATAAACTAACAAAAAGGTGCTAGGACATGTTTAAAACTCAAAGATGGCTATTTATTAAGTGATTCTTCATTGACACTAGCGATAACTTCCCACTGACGTTCAACTACTTTTATTTAACAAGTAAAAAGAACACCTAGACATAGCTACATTCCATGTTGCCATTAAGTGTATTTAAATTTAAGTTTAATATTGTAGTTTCGTTTTCCTCATCATTTGCATTTCTTACACTTTATGGCTGTTTGCTTTATTTTTCTTTAGTCTCTTCTTAGCAAAACAACCCGAAACCCTGAAGAAAAGTTAAATCTCACACCTTGTAAGTGTGAAGCCCGCTCTGATCTCAGAGTACTTTTTATTTGTCTCTAGGATTCTAAGTACAGTGCTAAGTTTAATAGTTCTTTTCCTGTTAAAATAACTCTCACTAATGTATTATGGGTTTCAAAATTTCTAAAGGAGAAGATTTCATGTGTTCTCACTACCAAGAAATGACATATATTTGAGGAGACGAGTGTGTGGGTGACCCCGATTTGACAATTTCATGATGTGTATGTACACGGGGATATCACGTGGTACCCCATATATGTATAGAACTATCATCTGTCAATTAAAATCAAATAAAGGTAAAACAAAATAGCTGTCACTACACAACATTTCTGGTTGTGAGCTGAAATCTAGGGGGACATCAGGGGACACTGGAGGCTTTGAGAGGACACTGTTACCCATCCCCAGGGAAAGGAGAAGTGTATTCTCTGGAGCAATAACTAACCATAATAAAAAAGTGCTTTTTCTTTTTCTAGCAAAAGTATTGAGTTAATTAAGTAATGGGAAAATGTTAGTGAAATCTGTAAGAAAACGTAACGGTGAAAATGTCTACGTCTTTGGACTCCACTGGCCAATCCTAAAGTGATACACACAGACACAGATTACAGCACATTCTCTGTGACTACTTTTGAAAAACACCACATTTTATGTCAGGAACAGTTTATGGTGGTATCAACAATATCACATAGGTGGTGGTCATGCACAATGCCATTTGATTATTTTAATTTAATGGAACTACAAATCAGTGAATATATATAAATATATTTGCCTGGGTTCCCAATGGTGGGCCATTTATTCCTTAATAGTAGTAAAAGAATACTGAAATGACAGTTATTTAAGTATCAATAACCCTACCTCTATTAAAAGTTTATATTATATGGAAATTTGTAAAACCTTAATTCATTTAGTAAGAGTGGAGTCAAGAGTGGGAATCAGCCGTCCAGCATAGGCTGAATGCTGACTCCCTACCACCTTGACTGCAGACTCTGTTTATTTCAATCACGAGGACTATTTACAACAAACACATTTACAAATAAGAGAACCAAGGTAGGAAAAGCTAACAGCCTGCGTCACTACATTTGTTAATTATGTCCCGGTTCTCCTTAATGCCAAGGTAGTTTTTGGGAACTTCACCAGATTGCATTCTGACAATTGTCTCTAACAACATTATAATGCAATTCATGATTCAAGTTGATTTTTTGGATAAGGAGTGAGATCTCACTTCATGTTTTTTTTTTCCACTTAATGTGTTAACATGGGTGTATATTTTGCCATAAAGATGTAGATGCTTCTACATAACTAAAGGTTAATAAACAGTCTACTGGTACAATCGTGTAAACCATACTGGTCTCCCTAAGTTAATAATCAGTGTTGAGTCCCTGTGCTGATAGAACCCAAGGATCTCCATAAGTCCAATCAAGCATGACTCATATTGAATGAGTGTTTCAGAAAAGAGCATGAAAACTTCTTAGGTAAAATGTAATTTAATTTATTTATTTACTTTTGAGACAGAGTCTCACTATGCTGCCCTTGGTAGAGTGCTGTGGCATCAAAGCTCATAGCAACCTCAAACTCTTGGGTTTAAGCGATTCTCGTGTTTCAGCTTCCCAAGCAGCTGGGACTACAGGTGCCCACCACAACACCCTGTTATTTTTTTGTTGCAGTTGTCATTGTTTACCTGGCCCAGTCTGGGTTCGAACCTGCCAGCCCCAGTGTATGTGGCCGGCACCCTACCCACTGAGCTATGGGTGCTGCCCAGTAAAATGTAATTTTAAAAGAAACTTTCACTAGCTGATTTTAACATGAAAAAAAAATTTAAAAAAAATCCTTTTTATTAGTTAACCTATGTCTTCCTCACCTTAGATACTTTGGACAAATCAAAAAACTTTCACAAACTGCCCCCAATTCTGCCCCTCTCAAATCTGCTGAAGACAAAAGAATGAAATAACACTACGTTCCCACTCCATGTGACAGCAGTTTAGGGCAATTCCGCCAATGCTGTTTGAAAGTGTATAGGTGTCATTCACCAGACCTAGGCTTCCTTGAAACATTTTGAAACATATTGGTTTAGTAGCAAAGAGGTCTGGAAATTCAAGCTGTCATCTTAATGAATGAATGGAAACTTTATTCAGTGCATCTGTTATTTACATGGGCATGTTCACATGTGCACATTACTGTTGCTAGGAAACTCAGAGCTAGATTTTGCCACCAGCCAGGAGAGACGCATAAATAAGTGTCATCAGATCACCCCAGTTAGCACAGCACTCTCATCTCTCTGTTGCTCATGTGCCTGCATCTGAATTACACTTTGAAACCAGAGCCTGTTTAAATTAGCCCAGGTTGTCGAGTGTCTGCAAATATCTTAAACTAAAATTAAATACACTACAGCTAGTCACTGTGAATTCTTCCTTCTCTAGATGATTTGCTGCTGGTGTGCATTCTTAAATCTAAGAAAGTGCAGCCAGTCTATTTTACTATCTCTTTTATCTGTCCATTCCATATTCTCTTAGAGAGTCCGGGGGTGCGGCGATTCACGTCTATAATTCTAACACTCTGGGAGGCTGAGATGAATGGATTGGCTGAGTTCACACGTTCGAGACCAGCCTGAGTAATAGCAAGACCCCCCTCTCTAAAAACAGCCGAGCACTGGGGCAAGCACCTGTAGTCCCAGCTACTTGGGAAGCTGAGGAAAGAGAATTGCTTGAGCCTGAGTTTGAGGTTGCTGTGAGCTATGAGGTCATGGTATAATCTACTAAGGGTGACAAACTGAGACTCTGTCTCAAATAAAATAAGTAAAAGAGTTTTTTTTTCCCTTCATTCCGTGTATTTTCATATTACCATAAGGATTGAACTGATGAGTGCCCTGCAGCTTGGGCAATAGGAAAATGAGCCGGACCTGGCTTCTGTGCAGAAGGAGTTTGCAAGGGAGCAGAATCAATCCTGTACACAATTACGTGCTAACATTACAAGAAAGGTGAAAGCATTTTAGCATTCAGACCAGTAGGTACGTTCCAGGAGATATTAAAAAACACCACCTAGAATGTGTGGTACTTGACTTTGGATTTAAAGATGGGTTAAAATAAAAAGTTACAGAATTAAGGGAGGTACAGTCTGGTAAAAAGAAAAAATATTGGCCAAGTTTGCATTGAAACCAGAGGTGAAGAAGGTATTTGTCACTCTGTTAAGTGTAAATGAAAATGTAAATGGAGGAAATGTCTTCGCTAGGCAACATAGGCTGAGCCCTGAGGCAGCCGCTGCAGATGGGAAGCGCCAGGGCTTTCTTGGCATAGTAGTGGGTCTCTTCTTGCGGGCAATTTCACTGGTCCTGTTAAAGTTAGGGGCGGTCTGAAAATTTATTGCTACTTGTGCACATTTCATTCCAGTCCCATGCTTACAAATTAGGCTGATCCCAAAGTGGGAATTTCACAGGATGTCATTGACAGCAAAGATAGATCTGTGAGGTCAAACTGGCTCTTCCTCAAATAGCAATGTAAGCCTCCTGGGGTCCAGGTGACATTTTCATTCATTAGAAATAATGAGCTAAAGGCTTTCCAAAGCGCACCCTGTGCCTTAGCACTAAAATTTGGAAAAGTCCATAACAGACTAGAGATTCAGTGAGATCCTAACCTAGAGATTTTATGGAAGGATCTGGAATTTGAGTGTCTTCAATTTGAATATGAAGGTAGTGCATTGCATGAAGGGTGGCAGATTGAGGAAAGTTTTGTACAAAATCAAAAATAAAAATTCAATCAGATATCTAAATATCCACCGTCTGTAGTCCAAGCACATGTTTAATAGCGCTCGGCAAAGAAGCAGGTCCAGATATAAACCAGCCCCACTGAGACCAGAGAAACAGCTAAGACGGAATCCTTGGAGAATGAAGGAGGAAAGACCCTGTAAGTAAAGAGGGATTTCTGTTGCTAAACGAATGAGAAACCATTTACATTTTTTGGAAAAGTCTTAGGCTGAGCAAGTTGTAAACACTACATGAATAGAATGCGACGTGTCCCCAGCTGCTCCCCCACCTTGTTCTTCACATGCAGCTCTCTCTCCACCCTCCCTCTGAGCCCAGATCAGCTGCCGCTCAGTTGACCTCCATGTCCTCTCTCTTCTCAGACATTTCTCCATTCATTTAGAAACTTTTATTTTGTAGAAAGACTAATAAAGGCTAACAAAATCATGGCCAGACAGTCTAAAAAAAATTAGTCTCCAAGCAAGACCCTGTCTTTACTAAAAACTAGAAAAACTGAGGCAAGAAGATCCCTTGAGCCCGAGTTGGAGGTTGCTGTGAGCTATGACAGCAGAGCACTCTACCCAGGGGAGTAGCTTGTGACTCTGTTTCAAAAAAAAAAAAAATTAGGTCTTCAAGTTAATGGGCTCATACTTTAGCAGGTACTGACTAGAGAGCAGATATGTTAAATCATTGGATATTGCATTTTGTAATACTTACTGGCAGATGGAGAAACATCAAAATTTATAGGAAATTCTTCAACAGCTTAATATCGTACCAAGTAAAATGACAATTGCAGACAGCTCTACCTGGGCCCAGGCCTGTTTCAAGCTCTCTCTGATGCCTCATAATAATTTTCTTCTCCTTATTAGTGGGTGTTCCTTATATCAAGAAACCGCAGTCACCCGAGCAGAGATACCAGAGTCTGTACTTTGTGGACTGCAAATCTCCCCTCAGACTTCTATGATCAGCTAAATCTTTCAGGGATACCCACTGCCTACTTCTTGGAGGCACACCTCCCCCCAGATAAGAAGAAATGAGGAGAAATAAGTAGTATTCGATTTTCATTTAAAAAAATTCCCTCAGCAAAAGCTGTCCGTGTGCAGAAGTCAGAGACGCTTTCCTCCTGACTGCATGCTTTCTGTCCTTGTAAAAGGGAAAAAACCACAAGGTATCCAGATTTGGTACCTGCTTCTTATTTTTCCTTCCTTCCTTCCTTCCTTCCTTCCTTCCTTCCTT
>CAUYTI010060824.1:0-69060 GCA_963575145.1 Galago senegalensis | reverse complement strand
GAAATCAGTCCAGTCTTGGTATGTCCTAAGATTTCTAGAGTGGCACTACAGGGTAGGGAGCTGGAAGAAAAGGATGCCAAGGGACAGAGTTTTTTTAAGATTCCAGTTGTTCTTCTGAGCAAAGTATCACGAGAATGGAGAAAAATGTATCCAGTGTACACACCCCTATCATGAGTCTAATTTAAACCGTTTATATGAAAGCTATTACCCAATAGCCTCAGAACAGGTAGAGGGGGGAGGGAGGAGGGAGGGGGGAATGGGAGGAGGGAGGGGGTTTGGAGGGATCACTTTTGAGGTTTGTCTTGTAGGGGTACAGGTGAATCTTTCTAAGAGTAGAATGTGAACGTTTTAAAGCAATAACTGACAAAATGACATGAAGGCTGTGTTGACCAGTTTGATGGAAGTATTTCAGAATGCATGTGAAAACCCCACACTGTACCCCAGAAGAGTATCAATGTACATAGTTAACATTCAATAAAAAAACAAAAAAAGTTGTTATGGAGGACATGCAATGAAGGAAAAAGGGTTTATGTACATTGACAGAATGAAAATTGTAAAACTGCAATTCATCTTCAAATATCTTTAAGTGTTTAGAATAATTCTTGTTAAAAATCACAACAGTGTCACTTTTGGACCTTAACGAACTGATTCTAAAATTTACTGGGGAAATGAAAGGGCTCAAAATAGCCAACTTCTTTTTGAATGGAAAAGCATAGTTAGAGGATGTGCCCTAGCTGATATTAAGAGTAATTTCTATTAAGTACAGTTTATGTAACCAAGTATGGTATAGGAAAAGGATCAGACAAAACAATGGAACTGAATAAACATCCAATGAGAAATACATGAATAGAGTCTGGGTGCAGAGGCTGATGGGTGCAGAGGCTGATGTCTGTAATTCCAGCACTTTGGGAGGCCGAGGTAGCGGGTAGGGGGAGATCGCTTGAGGCTAGAATTTAAAGACCAGCCTGAGAAACATAGGGAGACTCCATCTCTGCAAAAAATAGAAGTCAGCTGGGTGTGGGAGTGTGAGCTTGTAGTCTCAACTGCTTGGGTGGCTGAGGCAGGAAGATGGTTTGAGCTGAGGCCCTTGAAGTTGTGGTGAGCTATGAGGATGCTGTGATACCTGCTCCCAGCAAAAGAATAAGCCCCTGTCTCAAAAACACAAGAAAACAAAACAAAACATAAATTGAGACTTTTTATTTTTATCTTGGTGAAAACCATATAACATAAAATTTACCACCTTGCCATTTAAAAATACACATTTTAGCAATGTAAAGTATATCCACAGTATTGTGAAATCACTCTCCAGAACTCTTTTTCATCTTGCAAATCTAACACTGTTACCCGTTAAACTACCTTCCTGCCTTTCCCCAGTCCCTGGACGCCACCATTCTGCTTCCCATTGAATAGAAACTTTTAAAATGAAATGAAGTAAGAGGCATTGCAGACGAATGGGGGAAAGAATAGTCTATTGAATGAAAAAGGTGTGGGGATAGTTGATGAAGTATTGGGGAAAAATGGATTCCTAACTCAACAGATTTTATACTTTATATCTAGAAGAGCTCTTAGCATGAGTGTTGGCACTGAAGAAATAAACATAGCAGAGCCCCAGGTGAATCGGTAAGAATATGTACGAGTTTCTTCCATACGTATAGAAGGTTTTAGTGTGGAAAGAGTTGCAGTTAAAAAACCTCTAGCAAAGTAATCAGAAGTGCGAGTTTAACTTGGGGAACTAGAATAACCTGTCCCAGGTTCCAAGAAACAAGATACTACACTCCAGATAAAGCACAAAAACTTTGGAAATACATCCTTCTTCTCAATTGTAATTACTAATAACATGCTCTCGTGATGTCTAGGTAATTGGATTTGGATTTACGACAAGTCAACAGAGATATGCATTTGGTCTAATAAAGTGTGTTCCAGCTTCTGATACTGCTCAGTCTAGCTTTTAATTATAAATAGGACCAGCCAAGAATCATCCGATATTTGGAAGAAACACCCACTTTGCAAGCATCAGACTGAACATTCAGAAAAGTTGTAAGCCCCCAAAATAGATTTAACTCGTCGTATAGAAGAAGTACTCCAGAATAAATATCCTCTGGGAGATTAAAAAAGCTGGCTAATAGGAACCAAACTCATATTTCTGGACCTGAGAAGTAGGATCATTGGAAAAAATATTATTAATGACTAAATAGGAGAAAGAAAATAGTTGAAAAGACGTTAATGAGCTGAAAGATTGAACAAAGTAATTAGCCTAGTAATGCAGTGTAATAAGACAAAGAGATTAACAATATAGGGGTTAAGAAGTATAAAGAGTAGATGGAAACATTCCCACCTGCTAGCATTTCCAGAGGAAACACTCGTATGCAGGGGGTGGGGGGGGTAAGGTAGGCCCCCAAATATATTTATGTCCTAATCCCCAAATTCATGAGTATTTTCTGTTACACAATATGGTAGGCTGAATAATGGTCTCTGAAATATGTTCACATTATATGAAGTCCAACAATTAAGTTCGCAAAGGCATCATAGAAAACGTGCTACATCCGTCCTTGGTGAGTTTCACCATGGTCACCTTTGAACTACTCCCGTTAGGAAGCTATGCACCCGAGGCCAGCACCTCGTCAACCCTTCAAAGCAATTTGAGAACTCTTTTTCCGGAGTCGCCATCAGAGATGTTGTTCTATGACTCTTGATGTCCTGAATGTCATCAAAATGTCTTCCTTTTGCTATTTCTTCAATCTTCAGGTATAGAAGAAAAGTCCTTGGGGGCCAGATCAGGTGAGCAGGGTATTCCAATACGGTTATGCACGCTATCTTTCAAACTAGTTTATTTTGAGAAGAACAAAGAGCTCATTTAAAATATTTCTGAGGCAGACGCAAAAGAAGAATCGCATAAAAAAGAGAGAACAAAGAATGTAGGTCTTTGTGAGCTTATGCACGTGAACGGATATAAATTCGAGTAAGAATAAACAATGGAACCCGGTAAGGGTTGGTGAGGAATAGGAACTAAATGGTGTATGGATGAGAGGCAGAAACGGGAGAGCGAATTTTTAAGGTTTTGGAAAAAAGTGAAACAAAACGTGTGCAACTTGCAAGAGGAAAATACAAATGGAAGGAAAGAAGGGAGAAAAGAAAGGAGGCCTAGAGGAAGGGAGAGAATGTTTGTCCGCTCCTGCAGATGGTCAACACGGACAGACACACCACTGCCATGGAGGACGCTCAGGAGAGGACACTAGCGTTAGCTGGGGGCTGAGAAGAGGAGGGACTCCTGTTGGGGACTAAGAGGGAAAATGTCGGCAGGTACCAAGGGTATCTGTACACGGTAGGAATTCCTGAGTTACAATATTCCTTGCACACTGAAATATTTTTTGTCATGCAGAGAGAGAAATCTGTAGTAGATGGATGCTGGTGTAGCGTCCGCAGCTCAAGATGTCTGGATGACATCTCCAGAGTCTCCTCGCTTTCAGTGACTGTGTGTTGTCTCCCAATTTCAAGATGGAAACTTTGTGTCCAATATCCATGGAGGAAGAAGAAAGAAAGACAGAGCCTCTAAAATCTTTATGTGTTCAAGTTTGTCCCTTTTAAATGCTTCTCTGGAGGCTCCTTTCACGACTTGGGCTTGGGCACTTCTGGCTGTCCAGTAACCAAGGAGGTGCGAAGTCCACATAGGATTGTGTCAGTTAACCAACAACCTACCACTGCTTAGGTTCTAGATCTAATAGATGGGTGCGATCGTGCGCCTGGTCTTTCTGGACTGGAGTACATTCTTCCTTCAATGCCTCTCTGTTTTCGATTTCCTTAAAATAAACTTAGCCTCCTAAATATGACATCTAAGTCTTTCATGATCTGAATTCCATTTTCTTCGTGGGCCTCATCTTCTGTTACCCTCTGATTGGCACATTGAACTTGTTTTCTGAGTAGTTTATTATTCCTTCCGTATGCTGGCTGCTGCACCCCCCGTGCCTTCTCACATGCTATTCCCTCTGCCTAAAATACCTATTACTCTGCTGTCTAAGTTGTGGTTATCCTTCCCGTCCCCTCTTTCAGGAAGCCCTCCCTGATCCCCACACAGAATGCGTTAGAGACTCACCCACTATTTCCTGCACCACACTGCATTTCCATCAGAGCGGTAACCACCTTGTCTTGTAATCGTCTGCTGAATTGCCCCATCTCTCTTATTAAACTGGGAATTTAGGTGGCAGAAACTGTACTGCTTATCTCTGAAATCCTAGTCCTTGAGATTGTAGCTGCTAAATGAATGTTTATTGAGTGAATAAAGGAAAAAGGGAAGGGGAAAAATGTACTAGCTCTATAATTTTACCAAGCGTAAACCTCAAAACACTTGGAGAAGGGCCTGCATCTCCCATAGGACAAAGCAACATCTGGCTAGCATCTGCAAGTGCCCCTCTGTTGAGAAGCTTCTGGGAAATCAGAAACGCATGCAACGAAAGATTTGGGCCTTTTTTTTCTTCCATAGGGTGTTCACTGAGCCCCATGGAGAGCTCTGGGGAGGGACTCAGAGTAGCAGCCAAGCAGAACCTGATTATAGATTGGCTGTCAGACTGCAAGAGAAATCTTTCTCATGCTGGGCAGATTGCTAGCTGAGGACCATTAACCATTTAGGACACACTGCAGGCTTTTTTTTTTTTTTTCCTTTGAGATTTCTTTCTAACTAACCTGGCAATATGAAATGAAATCCTATTATGACAAAGTCATCTTTTTATTCATTATCAGAATCTTATCTTTCAAGGGTGATTAGGGAGAATTTGAGGTTGTCTTCTGTTCCTTGAGTTAGTCCAGAATGAATAGGGTAGTGATTCTCCTTGAGCGGGGATAAGGATTAGGCTTAGAAGAGGCTTAGATTAGGCTCCTTATCTATTATACGTTGACCTGTTGCTATGTGCAGGAACCATTACCTATATCATTATATGTATTCTTCATATGATGAGGTTGTTACCTTTATAATGAGGAAAATGAGTCTCAAACAAACATGGAGGCAGTGGTAGGGCCAGGATCCGATGGAAATTCAGGTAATTTATTCATGCAATAGATAAATCAGTACGGACTTCCTCATGTAAGTTCTGTCCTAGGGATATAGAATTGAGGAGAATACAGCCGTGAACCATAGTATCACACAACCTCCTGCTCAGGAAGCCTGCATTAGGATGAATTGGGGTACTGGGTATTATGAAGCCCCCAGCAGAACCAAGGAAGCTAGTCTATGGATTCAAGGCTGGCTTCTTGGAAGAAGTGACATTTAAGGCAATTCCTTCATGACAGGTGGAGGCAAGACAGGTGACAGTGGAAAAAGGACTTTTCCAGGTAGAAGTTAGCAAGTTCAAAGTCTTGGAGTCTGGCTTGCTGGAGGGTGGATGGGGAGGAAGAGGGAATTTCAAGTCAAGGCTATGGGACCAGGGATAGCCAAGGGCTTCGTGGGTCCCAGGGCAGAGCTGACCACATGGGAGGCCATTCAGTGTCCATCTAGCAGCCTAGATAAAAACTGTGACTGTGTTTTATTTGCCTTGCACCAGGCACCTCTGTAGCAGTGCACAGACTCATTGAATCACCAAATGAGGACAAGTGAGTAGTCACACTTCAGTGTGTATACGTGTGTGATGGGAACTGGATGTGGATCTGTGCATTTGGGAGTATGAGAGTGTGTGCAGGGTGTGTACCAGAGCATATACAGCTAGCCTTTGTGGTTTAGTTAGAAGGTTTGTATTCTCACGTTCCTTTTCTGTGCAGATTTCACGTTGTATTCTGACTGCCTTCTTCAGTGTCAACAGTCCCCCAGAGCCGGCTTAGGTTTCACCTGCTGTTAGTGGGAGTCACATGCAGAGGGACTTTGTGGAAACCCTACTAGGGTGCAAATACTACATAGAACCCAAGTCTATCCTACCAGGCACAGGGGCCTGGGGAAGAGACCCATTGTAGAAAATGAATATTGCCTATCTTGTATTTGAGGTGAGGGAGACATCAAGATGTCCAGAGCATTTTAGGAAAGGGAACAGCCATGCAGAGGCGTGGAGGTGCAGGTGACATGTGCAGGGCTGAGAACGAGTGAGTGCACTTCACAGGCTATGTGAGAGCGGGGGTGGGGGTGCCTGTTGCGTCTGCATGTAAGTGACATGTGAATGCTGAAAGCACTTTCAGAGAAAAGGGACAGAGCTCCCCTTCCTCCCTATAAGCATTTATTCAGCAAACCCTGTGTCAATCATTGTTCCACGTACTGGAACACGGCAGTAAACAGAACAGCCAAAGATCCTGCTCTCCTGAAGCTTATGTGCTGGCGAGGAGTGACAGACCATAAATTAATAAACTGACATGCAGCACGTCAGCAGGGAGAAGGGCTTAGAAGGGAAATAAAGCAGAAAAGGGGATTGAGAGTAAGAAAGACACTCTTTTATATAAGATGGCCCAGGAAGGCCTCTCTAAGGAGGTCCCATGTGAGCAGAGGCTGGGCTGGGCTGGGCTGGTGGGGCCAGCTGAGAGCTGGCTGGAGAAACGTGTTCTGGGCAGAGGAAGAGTGAGTGCCCCCGGGGTGGAGGGTGCATGGTGCGCTTTAGAGGAGGAAGGAGGGCAGTATGGCTGCAACAGATGTGAGGAAGGGGAAGGAGACAGAATTAGGGGTCAGGAGCCCCAGCACACACTGCCTTGAGACCCAGAGTACTCTTCTGAGTTCCAGGGAATTTTATCAGAGAAGTGCCATGAACTGAGGAGTATCTCATAAACATTTTTCTGCTTGCTATGTAGTTTAGGCTCTAAAAAAAGCAAGGGTGGAAGCAGGGAGACTGAACAGGGGGTATCAGTGGCCAAAGTCAAGTCAATGGCAGTGCAGATGGGGAGAAGTTATCAGATTGTGGAGACGCAGTGAAGGGCAGTCAGACAGGATGTGGTGGTGCATTGGAATGGGAGTGAGAGAGAGCAAGGGAGTCAGTATTCACCGTGGCTTCTGATTTCGTCAGCTGGGAGAGTGAAGGTACCACTTACAAAGACATGGAAGAAAACAGCAAGTGCAGGATCAGGGTGGAAGGCAGAACATGGGGCTGGATGTGCTCAGTTTGAGATGCCTGGCAGATTTCTGAGAGGAGATGTCAAGTAAGCTTTGTGCATTGGAGTCTGCAGTTTGAAAAAGAGCTCCGAGCTGGGGCTAGAGATGTAAAAGTCATCAGCCTCTGGATGACATCTAAAGCTTTGAGACTGAGTGGAAACAGGCAGAATTCACTTTGAAGTGAGTCTGGGGGAGAGGTGCAGAAACAGTTTGCCCCAGTGTTTAGAGTTTGAGAAATGGCAAATGATTCCGTGAAGGAAATGGGGAAGGCACATCTAGAAACACAGCAGAAAACCATTTGATTCTGCTGTCCCAGAACCCTGATAAAGCAATTTCCTTGAGGAAAAGGCTCTTATCCAATGCTGCTGATAACTGAGTCAGGTGAAGATGGAACACTGGCCACTGGATTTGGCAATGTGGAAGTCATTAGTAGCTGTGACTCAAGCAGTTTCTGTGCAGAGGTGCAGATGGCAGCCTGCCCTGGCAGGCTAAAGGGCTGCAGCATGCTGCTCGGTGGATTTTGGGATGGGCTAACCCCAGTCTCTGATGGAAAGAGACCAAGGGTAGCAAGAGCAGCTCTTACAGCCATGGGCCCACTGGTTGGGTAGGATGTCAGATGATAGCTTCCCCCTGGTTACAGAATAAGCCCATTCTTCATGGGCTGATTTGGTCTACAGAGGGACTTTAAACTCCACGTTCAGAGCTGAGCTCTTTGTGAGGAATGGGGAACTCCTTACAGAGGATCAGAACAGCCAGGGCTCAGGGTCACCGAGTCCATAAGGGACCAAGCAAAGCCCAGAAATACAGTAAGATTTGGGCAACCCATTGGCCGGCTGGGGGAGCAAAACCTTGGGGGCCTAATGGGATTCCCCTTTCTGCTGGGTAAAGTGGTGACATTTCTATGGCCAAGAATCCCTAACTAGAACCTCTAAAGTATCCTCCCAATCATACTGAAAACTGTGGTTTGGGAACTTAATTAACTCAGATAAGTATTTGGATACTATTAAAGTAAAAAATCCTGCTGAATCCCCAAGTATTTAAGTTTTCACCACCCAAGTTCTCTTTATTGTAAATGAAGTATTTGCGGTCAGTCTTGGACCAGGAGGGGACAGAGGGAATAGAAAGGCCCTGTCACAAAGAACAACAGAGCCAGGCAGGGTGATCTGGGCATCCTAAGGGAAAGCACTGATCCAAAGTTTGAGACTCCAATAAAACATCAGACCAGGACTGTGATATGTGGCTCCCAGATCCTACACTGCATGATCCTACACTGGGGATCATGGGTTAGGATTAGGGTTAGGGTTCAGTTACAAACCGAATACTGTTTAATACTCATTCAATAAGCATTCTCTAGAACTGCTTTAGGAGTTGGACATAAGCAGAATGATCCTTTAAAACCTACTTTTCCTTCTCCTTAATTACCTTCTATGTGTTAGTAGGTGGCCTTTAGTTAAGAGTTAATTAAGGGTCTGTGTTTCAAAACCCCTACTGTAGGATTTGATTATAGCTCAAATAGTAGCTCAAGTAGGAGGTAGGTGGTTATCCAGCAATGGGTCTCTTTCTTATTCCAGGCAATATCAGCAAAGCACGGTAGGATCGGGAAAGACAGGCCCTAGCTCATCTGCATAATAACGTGTAACTTCTTTGGGGTGAAATGCCTCAAAATGACTAGGTGATTCTTACTTACGAACCAGATCATCTCTAGGAATCCCTCCCTGTGCTTGGCCACACTCGTCCTTGGCAGGACATGCAGTGTCCACACCCTGCAGCTACAGACCCACCCTAGACCCCTATGTGGGACTTGGATGGGCCAAGTGGCCAGCACTGACCGGCGTGTCACAGCCCCCATGACAGGGTGGTCTTCTTGGATGGTTTCCCTGGGGCTTTGTACGAGCTGCTATTTTGTGTGCAGTCTTGAGATTTCATTTTTTCTTATACACTCTGAGAAAAAAAGAAAGGAAAAATAATATTGTCTGACATTTCTGAGCAAGTTTTAGATGACCAGCTGGAAGCAGAACTTTGCTATTAGGTCTTTCTTTTAATTCACAGCAGGGCCCTGTGAAATTGGCCTTTAACCTGTACAGCTGGAAAAAGTGCCACACATTTAACCAGCCTGTGACCAGTCTAACAACTGTTAGTGGTTGACAGTCATTAACTCTTTACCTTAAAAAAATGCATATATGGGGGCGGTGCCTGTGGCTCAAAGGAGTAGGGAGCTGGCCCCATATGCCAGAGGTGGCAGGTTCAAACCCCGCCCCGGCCAAAAACTGCAAAAAAATATGCATATATTATTTGTATATGTACATATATAATACTAGGTATATGTATGAACTGCTTTGTTTTTTCTTTTTGTGGATTCTTCTGTTGCAATTCTGAAACAAAGCTTTGACACTTGCTCCCAATCCATCCTTCTGAGAACTGTGCCTTAAAAACTATTTCCCTTCAATCTTTCGTAGTCCTCCAGCCTTGGGAAAATCAAGGGACAGGACACTGAAGGGCACTGTGGCACGCGCTGCCAGGAAGGGGTGTGGGTGGTCCAGGAAGGACCTGGGAGCCGTGCAGAGGAAGGACCATCACTGAAGAGAAGCTGCCCAGCTCAGGCTGACGACGGCAGCGCCTGGGTGCAGGGCAGTATCCGGAGTCCTTATGCAGATTCACTTATTCCCCTTTGTAAGGACCCCGAGGACACATTGCTTTATCCTATTACCAGGGGTGACTTGCAGCCCTGGGAGCTCAGGGTCTTGCAGCTAGACTGTGCAGAGCCAAGCTTCAAGCAGGGAGGCGAGTTCCTGCTCCCGGCTCTCGCCTCTGAGCCACTGCTCACGCCCTAGTTAGAAGAGGGAATTGGCCTCCATTGAGGGAAGCCTATCCATCAAATCACTTTTACAGAATGCAACTCCCACCTTGTTACCTGCCTGAAATCCTTTAACAATGCCCATAGCCTTTGAAGCCGAATCCGAAGTCTTTAACTTGACACACGAAGGCCAGCATGATCTGACCTCTGTTCACCTCTAGAGGCTTGTTTTTTTTTTTCACTTGCCTCCTCCTTCTCCCAAATCGTGGCTCTCAGGAGCAGAAATTGAGACTCAATTTTCTTTTCCATTTCAGTTCATCAGCAGAGCCTTGCTTCTTCCTTGGCGCCTTGCTTCATAGGTGCAAAATAATTAGATCTTAAAATTCCTTATTGGGATTAGAAGACAGGCCAACAGAGCCCTCCGTGGAGGGGTGGCTTCTCCCTTCTCCCTTCTTCCATGAACCTGAGAATCCTACAGTGCATTTGCGGGCTGAACTTGGCTTCCAGGCTCCAGACTGCTCAGGGCCCATTTGCTTTATTGATTCCCTCTTCATCTGCCAACTCCACAAACCACCTCCTCCTGCCTCCCTTGCTTCCATGAGTCCTGAACTAGTTAGATGTGAAACCTCAGTAGGTGAGGGAGGATCTTCCTGACATCATGGGTCCTGCTTCAGTTCACAATTGATCCTTCCTCTCTCCCACCTCCCCTTACTGCCGTGCAGAGGCACTTGGGAGCTACCTGGGACCAACAGTCAAGGGTGACACCCAAGGAGAGCCAGAGCAACAGGCCAAGTTTATAGAGGGCACCCAATGTGTGCTCTGATAATGCTCTCCAGAAACCAAGTTCAAAGACAGTGAGCCCAGTTGCCCTGCAGCTTTCTGCAGTGTCAGGGGAGTGCCATCTCCATTATTTATTAAACTTCTGTTCAAAGTTTCCAAGAGGCCATTCATGAAATTACTGCGCTTGACACATGTGTGGTTTGGCATGAACTCCTTGCATCTCCTGGGGCTCAGTTTCTTCATCTGAAAAATGGGGATAAAAATAGTATCTTCCTCATCAAATGGGTTCAATTGTATAAAGCGCTTAGAAAGTGTCTGGCACACAGTAAGTGCTCGTGTTGCTGCTGTTGTGACTGTGCAAGGATGGCTTCCAGTACAGGTTATTTCACATGGCCTATCAGATAAAGTCCTAAAAATTAGGCTGCCCTTCCAAATTTGCAAGAAAGCTACAGGTCTCCTATAAGAATTAAGATACAGGTTTGGTTGCATTTAACCAATACTCAAAAGTAGGAGAGCTTAACGAAGATGGAGGTTTAGTCTTTCTTACATATGGGTTGGAACTGAACTTGGCCCTCTACCAAGTCAGTAGGAGGAGTTTCCTTCTGTTTTTGTTCTGAGTTCCCTGGGGGGTGTCCAGTGGTGTCATTGCCCCCTCATTCCTCAGATGAGCATTGGGGAAGCAGAAAGGGAAGCGCTGAAATGGTCATTGAGTTCGTCAGCTCTCCTCATCCTCTGTCGGCCAGAACTTAGTCTAATTCTCTGAGTCCTACACTTGATCTCAAGTTCTCTTATTCTGGAAGAAAGGTGAAATGGATTTGGGGTGCAAAATCTCTGCCACACTCCTAGAGTTACAGTAGATATCCATTTCCAAATTTCAGACACGTGGGGCATAACACAGGGACTCTGTCTGGAGCCAGACTGCCTCCTGCCTCTGTTGAAATCCCAGCCTTGCCATTCATTTGCTGTGTGACTTTTGGCATGTTACTTGAGCTCTCTGTGCCTCAGTTTCCTTCTTTGTAAAATGTAGAATATGTATTTGGAATCTAACCCATAAGCACTAATTATACACATATAAATCTATATCCATCTCTATCTAGTTTAGAATATGGCACATCTGTAGTAAGCACTATAAAATTTTTTTTGCTATTATTGGCTTAATAAGCCTTGCATTACTATAAACTCAATATTTTTACTAAATAAAACACATATACAGGCTAGATGTGATGGCTCACCCCTTAATCCTAACACTCGGGGAGGGCAAGGTGGGAGGATCACTTGCGCTTAGGAGTTCAAGAGCAGCCTGAGCAAGAGTGAGACCTTATCCCCAGTAAAAATGGAAAAATTAGCTGGGAATTGTGGCAGTCACCTTTAGTCCTAGCTACTTGGGAGGCCGAAACAGGAGGATCCCTAGAGCCCAATGACAGAGTGAGATCCTATCTCAAAAAAAAAAAAATATATATATATATATATACATATTGCCTGTAATGTATGAAGTTTAGTGTACTGATTAGTATAAGCTTTTTTCCTAAGATACTCTAATATTATAATAAAATAAACTCCTAAGCCCTAAAATTTTAGGCTAAATGTTTATACCTGAAACATGCCTGCAGTCATCTTGTACGTCAGCAGCATGTCCCTGACCTAGAACCTGAAGGCTGAGATTCAAATTACATGCTGTTTGCCCTTGGCCTGCCATTTCTCCATTTCAAGTCTTGGCTTCCTCTTCTGTTAAACAAGGAGACAGCACCGTTCATGTTAGGGTGTGGCTGTGGTTGAGACTCTGAGTTGAGAGAGTGATTGGGAAAACATTGGGCCTCCCACCACGTCCCCCCGGCACTGGGTTAGATGTGTGGCAAGGTCCAGTTGTATCTGAAACCCTCAGCAACAGATTACTTGTTACTCTCGGAGAGGGGCCAGCTGTGGGCAACTTCTTCATCTGAGGGTTTGTGGAGAAGAAATAGCAGCTTCAGAAACCAATGGCCTATTTCCATGTCCTTGCCGGGTGCAAAAGTTCTTTCCTTAAAGAGTAAAGTACTGAACCTTCCACTTACTTGTCCAGTTACAGTTCCTGTGGAGAGGAGGGCGTGTGGGGGTCACGCACAAGGTGAGCCCCATAGTAGAAAGTGTCCTTGAGATGACCTCTGCCTTCCACACGCCTCTCCCACCTCTATTTCATTCCTCCTTCCCTCCCGTCCCTCTTCCCTCAGAGGTGGATTACATCTCCCCTGACAGGTTCTGGCAATAGGATTTTTCTCAGAACAGGGGAAGATCCTCTATTAGAATTGTAGCTGCTTATCTCACCCTGTCTCTGCCGCTGCCACCTCCTTCTTATCCCCTCTGGCTCTCTGGGGTCTCCAACTCATCACATTTCTCTCAATTTCTTTCTTCTTCCCCCCCCAACCCCACACCTCTTGGTTTGCTTTGCGAGGTTAATAGGAAAGTGAGTTTGTGATGAGGTTAATAGGAAAGTGAGTTTGTGATCTCAAAACTTGATGCGGCGTTTGAATCCCTTCATTCAAGAACGTTCCTTTCCTGTTCTCTTATACCACACTGGCAGCTTCAGAAGCCAGGGATGGAAATTTCTGGGCTTTAACCACTGCACTAATTGTGTGGCCTGCGACAAGTTAAGTTACTGTACCTCTTGGACACCCAGTTTCCTCTTCTGAAAAGCAAAGGGAATTTTAAAAAATGGAAGAAAGAAAGTAAAAAGAAAAAAAAAGAAGGAAAAAAAAAAAAGAAAGGGGGATGAAATCCTTTCTCCCGGGGGAAATTACATTCTGATGTTTATACTTAAGGAAGCTGGAACAATTCCTAAAATGAAGTAACCATTCAGTCAATATGTCTTTGTCCCCTTCCTTGCCTCCTTTGTTTTCTTCTCCTTCACTTCTCATTCTTTCATTCCTATACGGGCTGTTAGCTTATCTGAGGGTCGTCGAAGTCTCAATAACTTGCAAGTGGGACCAGGAAAAGAGATCAATCTATTTCTTGTTGATATCATGGAATCTGATTCCAAGTTATTGAATACCTACCCTGTGCCAGGTCGTTTTTATACTAGTTTCTTCCATGTGAATTCTCTTACAGTCTTCCCAGTCAGCCTGAGAAACAAATATCCTCATCACTGGCTAGAGGGTGCAGACCTTGCCCAAGTACACAGAATAAAAGGGCAGAACTTGCACTTGACCTCCAGGCATCGCTGTGACTTACGTGAGTGCATTTTCTATAACTTCATGCTTCCTGTTCCCTCAGAGGCTGAAGTGATGTGTCCGTCCAGCCTGGTCAGGAACTCAGAAACGAGGCATTTAAAGAAGAGGAAGTTTCACACAGCGGGCAGAAGGGCTGAAAGCCCAAACAGGTTCCAATAGCAAAAACCCACAGGCAACTCAGAAGTTCCCACAAGAAGAGTTGCAGGCAATTCAGAGGTGCTGGTACCAAGCCTAGAACTTTAGATTACAGGGAAATATGGCACTACCAGAGCCCAGAAGTGTGGCCTTTCAGTGGGAGCCAGAGCCAGGGAGGGCTTTGTGAGAGCTGAGTCCCAGGGGACAGGGCACTGTAACTGGAGATGCCTCCAGAGCCCAGAGAGAGGGTGAGAATGCCCCAGCCCTTCCCATCTTCTGCCAGTGCCTCCCATTGGGTCAAATTACTGGGGAGCAAAGGGCAAAGGAGCCTGGGGAGTCTAATTCCCTGTGGGGCAGGCAAAACAGGAGGTGACCATGGAGTGGGATTTTGAGAACAAACAAACAAGAAGCCAGCCATGTTGGCAGTAATTCAATCAGAAGAGGCTTAGAGAGACCCAAATGAATGGGAAACACACACTTAAGGAGAGGTACAAGGACAGACATTTGACTAAGGAGGGCTAGTCTGCTTTCAACTCGGCTGATCTTCAGACTGTAGGGTTTGTCTGGGGTTCTAGAAATTAAGCAATATTTCTCCAGGGAGCTGGAAGACAATTCTAGCTCAGTGGAAGAGCGTAACAGCCCATGAAAAGGAACTGCATTAGGAAAACGCCTGCACCTGCAGATAAATGCGGCAGGGCCCTCGAAGAAAGGCTTGTGTGGACACTGGTGAGCCACTGTAGGGCTCTGAGAAGGTGGGAACGGTCAGAGCAGAGAGGAAGGCTGAATTCAGTAATGTTCACTGTAGCTTGGAATAGAAAAGGTTCGGAAATCCTTAATACTGTAACTGGGCACCCAGTGCCTCCTGAGTACAGAGTATTGAAGCACCTACAACCAGCAGCTCTCTGGCCTGGCCTGGGGTCTTTCAAGTACAGTAAGGTGACCAGATTTTAACATTGGTAAAACGGGACAGCATTGATGGGGGTGTGTGGGGGGATGGGGTTCTTAATTAAAAATTTGGTCTATATGGAGCAACAAAAATTTTCATAGAATGCAAAAATAGTATTGTAATATATATTTTCTAAATTTCAACGTAAGTACAATTTACAAATATAATACATTAAAAAACATTATGTATAGGGCGGAGCCTGTGGCTCAAAGGAATAGGGCGCTGGTCCACCTGGGTGACCTTGCCCAGGAGGGGAGTAGGGAGTTTACATTAGCCTTTTCATTTCCAAATGAAGTTACATTAACCTCTTCATTCCCAAATGGAGTTACATTAACCTTTTCAGCAGCCAAAAACCGTATATTCTCTTCCTGTTGTCCCCTGTTCCCTAGCTTGTCATGCATTCTTTCCAAAAAGTGGGACTTTTTAAAAATGCCACGGGATGCAGGACAAATTGTTAAAAATTGGGACTGTCCCGCCAAAAGTAGGACGTCTGGTCACCTTAGTATACAGGCAACTTTCCCGTTTGTTCTGCAGAGCCAGAGAGGCAGAGATGATCCTGTGTTCGGGATGGAAGGTGTATGTGTCTGGATCCGAGGGACAGGCAGGTGAGAGAGCTCCCCTGCATGGCACCTCTTCCTATTTCTGTTGGTTTCTGTTTGTGTCTCCAGATCTGGCATCCACCCTTCCTACATAGCAGGTAGAGTGTATCTCCAGGGCTCCCTTGTATTCTGGCTTCTGTTCAGGGTCAGCCAGTGGGAGGCACCAGGCTGGAGTCAGACTATGCAGGAGAGAGAGAGAGAGAGAGAGGCAGGTGTTGATGCTGCTACTCGCTCCCTGATGGCCTCAGGTGGCTTCCCACCCAGAGGTGCCAGCACGTCCAGCCTAGGCTGAGAGCTTCTGGGAGCTCAGCCCCACCCAAACCTCTATGTGTATAAACAATCCTGTGTCCATCTTTCTCAGTGTGCCCCTTGAGTGAACCATTCATTCCCAGCCAGAACCATGACTGATCCAACATTCCTGCGCTCCTTACACAGTCACAAAACCTCTACCCACAGGACGTTCCAAAATATCAGATGGTGTCGGCTGTGAGAAGGACTGTAGACACCCATCAGTAGGTCTAACTTCCCTTGTTGAAGGATCTGGGGCCCTGATGGGAGAAACCCCTATCACAGCTAAGCTGTAGCTGAACAAGAAAAGACTTTTTATCTTGGTGTATTTGCCACAAAATCACACCGATTTTCTTTGCCTCAACTTAAGTAAAAGTAGTATTTTTTCCTGTATTCAATTACTGCTTTAAAAACTAAAACAAAATGTTTTCATCACAGCAGAACTACCTTGTATAACCAAGAGATTCAATAAGCTCCTATTAAGCGTTACATGCACTGAAGATAATAATAATTTATGTTATGCCGTATCTCCTTGTTTACACTGAAGCTTGCTGTGCTTATAGAATAGAAAATTCATTTTCCATAGTCCACATCTACTCAGTTGTTCTTTCTTGTCTGTGCAGTTTAAAAAGGCATCTAGATTTATAAATTATAACCATTTACTGGGGCGGGGGTAAGGGGGTGGGCGAGGCAAGATGGGAGGGTCTGTACGGCGCCTGACTCCTCCTGGCAATGAACCGCTGAGCTCTGAGGGAGGGCTCCAGAGATTGCTCGCCCACCCTAGTCCAGATGAAAGGCTCTGATGGGCTCCCCAACTCCTGCCAAGCTTTCTTAACCACCTGCACCTCTAGTTTGTGAGATGATCCTGTGTCTCTGGCCAGCTGATTAGACAGGGGTGGGCAGCTCTGAGTCAAGTCAGCTGGTCGTATTCCTTCCCCAGGAATTTGGACCTAGGACAGGGTGATTGCCGAAGTGACACAAGCAAGAGAGGGCACAAAATCTTGTGGCCAGACCATTCCAGAGCTGTGGCTGGCTATTTTCCACCATGTGCAATGGAAAATGGAAAAATCGGTATCTCAAAGACAGAGTGCTAAGTTGGTCTCTGATCACAATAGTTGCCACCAGGACCTGACCACCTTCCTGCCCTGGGATCCTATTTCAAAGCGCTTTCTACTTTGCTTTGCTGGAAGCTTATGTCAGTTCCTGTTATTTACAGCAGGCCCTCACCATTCACACACCCTAAAGAAGTTCCAGTGAACTGTGAAGAGACAGAGCTTTCTGGAGAGACAAATTCAGAAGTCTTCACTTGAAAGCAGACTTGGAATCTGTCCCATGAGCCATGACACTCCTAATAAGCACGGTTTCCTTCCAACTGACAGGCAGGAGGTTGCTCAGAAAATTCTCATGTCACACAGATAAAGGGAGAATTTTCTGCAAATAAATATATGTACACATAAATAAACATACATGCAAGTATATACATGCAAATAAAGGCACGCACAAACATTAGATGTACAGATAAACACACACGCATCTTAACATCTTTCCCGGTCCCTTCCCCTTGCAGATGAGAAAGTGAGGGTGCAAGAGGTTAAGAAATATGCACCAAGATAAAAGCACAAGTCCGTGGTAGAGGCTAAACTCGGAAGCAGGTCGTTCTGTGCACAGACCTTGATGTATTATTGACAGGCCTCTGTCTTGAGGAGCCAACCTGTTTTCAGCCCCACTCACTTCTTTAGGGCTGGCGTCACCCTGATGTCCTCAGCTGCCAGAATTTCTACCTGGTGCAAAGTCCTGGCAGCTGAGGATGTCAGGGGGATGCCAGCCCTAAAGAAGTGAGTTGCTGGTGGGTCTAGTCCTGTGTTTCTCCAGCTTTAGCATGGTCAACACCAGGCATCCTCAATCTACGACCTGTGGGCCACGTGCAGCCCACCTAGGACATTTATCCAGTCCACTGGGTGTTTTTGCCGCCACTGCCTGTCCTGCTTAGCAGCCAACTGGTCCAAGGGCCCACAATCCGGCCCTCCAATGCTCTGAGGGACAGTGAATGGCCCTCTGTTTAAAAAGCTTGAGGACTGCTGGTCAAGACCATCTGCATGACTGACTTGTAACCACTGTAACTGACTTGTAACCGTCTTGTAAACACAGACGGTTGTTCTCTCCTTGGGATTCTCAGGCAGGGACTAAGGGTTGCATTTCTAACAAGTTCTGGGGTGATGCTGCTGTCCTGGGACCTCACGTTAAGAACCTGGGCTAGGTTTTGCATTCGATAGGTGAAAACACTGAGGTTCAGAAGGTACAAATGACCTTGCCAAAGCTCCAGTGAGCAAAGGGACCTTACAGCCCAGACCTGCACCTCCTTGGACCCTCCTCTCTGTTCTGCTCATGTGCCTCTCAGGGTGACCCCAAAGGTAAGCACAGGCCCAGCAGGTGATTTTTTAGTTCCTTTAGGAAAAAACCGATTCAAGATGCTAAAGTCATAGGGAGTGCTCTGACATGTCTTGGCACTGTTAAAGCCTCTGGTGGGGGAAACAGTGACAGAGGGGAAACAGTGACAGAGCTTACCTACAGCTCTTCCATGGGAGGCCCTCCCTATAGAAAAGAACCTGCCTTATCTCTTGGAAATTCTGTATTAGAGAATAAGGGTTCAGAGCTTAGAAAATGCAGTTCTCATACTCATGCTTACATCTTTTCCTGATTGGGATAGGCAGCAGCCATCTCCCTCCTTTCTGTGTTGTATTTGGGATCAAAAATGAAACAGGAAGCTTTCATGGGGACAGTCCATGTGATGATTTAAAATTTAACCCCCTCAGTAGCACTTTTGGAAAATGCTCCTGAGATGTTACTATGAAATTCCATAAGATCAGAGAGTCCTAGGGCCATACTGGTCCTCCTGGGGGTTCATTCCCCGGTCAGGAGGTACTTGGGCCTATGCTATCCTCAGATGATGACAGTAGTGACAATGACAACAATGGCAGCTAATGCTGCGAGTTTGTGAAGTGCTTACTTGCCCAGGTCTTGTCCAAGGGCTTTCTCTACCCATGTTCACCCGATGCTCAGCACCATCTATGAAGTAGATAATATCACTTGAATCTCATTTCATGGGTGTAAAAGCTGAGACACGGTGTTAAACAAGTTTGCTAGGACACACAGCTAGTACGTAGCAAAGGGCAGAATTCAAACGCGTTGGGCCCTTAACTTCTCACTGCTTTGTCTCTGACCATAGTAACACAGAGAGTGTCTGTCACTTTCCGATTACTATGAGATGATTAGGTTACACTGTTTGTACTTGTTAGGTAGAGTCCAAGTTAGAGTTGTGCCCCTCACCAGGAGGTGTGCCATGTACCCTGACATTGTGCCCGTCAGGTGAGAGCACACTA
This sequence comes from Galago senegalensis, assembly GCA_963575145.1. NCBI lineage: Eukaryota > Metazoa > Chordata > Mammalia > Primates > Galagidae > Galago > Galago senegalensis. Next base: position 49,884 of record CAUYTI010060824.1, on the reverse strand, counting down.
ATGCCCCTCCACCTGCCTCTTCCCCCTCCTTTCTCCAAATCCCCCTGCTCCTCCCCCCTTTGAGTTTAATTGTGTTTTTCTTGTGGGTGGGTGTGTATTTGTTCGTTGACTGTTGAGTACCCTGGATACTTGCTTTTCTATTCTTGTGATACTTTACTAAGTAGAATGTTCTCCAACAACCCTTTGTTAGAAAAGCAAAGGAAAAAACTCAGGCCACTGAGAAAGACATACTTCTCTCAGTGACAATGGTTCTGACTTTAACTTCTGGGTGTAGATGACTTCCCTTGTGACTACCCCTTGTGGGTAGAATTTAGTCACTGAATTCTTAAGTAAACGTGTTTTTGAGTAGCATTTTGGCCAGGGTTGCAGACTAAATGCTTAAAGAAGCCAGGCAAAATAATCTGAGCCAAGTAGAAGCCAGAAGATGTCCAGTCTAAAAACAGCAGAAACTATTCACTGCCCTCAAATTTTTGCCATGTAGTAATGGAAACCCAGAGTTGCAAGATCTTCACACATTTTCCTAGTTTCAGATCTATTTTTTAATTGACAGAAATTATGTATATATGTTTTGGTGTACAATATGATGTTTTGATTTGTTTTCTTTTTGAGACAAGACTCTCACTCTGTCACCCTGGGTAGAGTATCTTCTGTATGTGCCTATTGAGTTGTCCCGACACCATTTGTTAAAGTAGTTGTCCTTCTGCTACTGTGTGGTCTTAGCAGCTTTGTTGAAAATCAATTAACCATGAATGCATGGATTTATTTCTGTGTTCTCTTGTGTTCCATTAATCTGTGTATCTGTTTTTATGCCAGTACCATGCTGTTTTGATGACTATAGCCTTGTGTATATTTTGAAGTCAATTAGTTTGAACAAAGCCTCCAGCTTTGTTCATCTTTCTCAAGATAGATTTTGATATGCAGGGTCTTTTGTGATTCCCTATAAATTTTAGGGTTGCTTTTTCTAGTCTAATGTGAAAAATGTCATTGGAATTTTTTGCTAGAGTTTGCATTAAATCTGTAGATCACTTTGGGTAGTGTGACATCTTAACAACGCTAATTCTTCCAATTCTTGAACCAGGAATATCTTCCTGTTTTTTGTCTTCTTCAATTTCCCCTGCCAACAATTTCAGTTTTTAGTATATAAGTATTTCATCTTCTCGGTTAAATTTACTCCTAAATATTCTTTTTTTGTAGCTATTATAAATGAATTATTCTTTTGATTTTTTTGAATTATTCATGGTTAATATATACAGGAATGCTACTGATTTTCGTGTGTTAATTTTGTATCCTTTGACTTCACTGAATTTATGCATTAGTTCTATCAGTATTTGGTGGAGTCTTTAGGATTTTCTATATATAAGATCATGTCATGTAAAAATGTGGCCAGTTAAACTTCTGCTCCTCCAATCTGGGTACCATTTTTAAAAGATTACCTAGTTTTTTATGAGTAAAACAAACTGGAATTATATGCAAACTTCCTGTTAATTTTGCGACCCCACTTCTACCCCCCAAATGTGCAGATAGTACAGACATAATTGTGGCTGGATTTGCCCTAAGGAATACCCATCAGCACATTCTTATCTAGACCAGATCTAAGTACTGCCAGTTTTCTGTTAATGAGAACTTGAGTTTCAGAAAAGAGAAGAGAACTGGCCAGGATCAAAGAGCCATTTGCCAGTGGAGTGAGAACTAGAAGTTGGGTTTCCTAACTCCTGGGACTCCTTTTCTCCATTCCATGATGAGAGTGGTGAGTTAGGTAAAGCAGTCTCTTATATTTCTGAGTAGTAGGACAAGCATCTCCCTCTCTGATTCCATATTCTTATCTAAATTTGGGATAATACATATCATCATTTATCCATCCATTAAGTAAGCTGAGTGTCTCCTCAGCATGGGACATGGTGCTGGGGACATACACTAGGATGTGAAATACATAAGGGTTGCTTACAGTTGAATGGATCACAGTTACCTTTAGTATCATCACCACCATCATGCTAACTTAGGACACCTCCTATATCTCAAGCACCAGTTATTCTACCTCCATGGATATAAATCTTATTTATTTATTTCTTGTGAAGGCCTACAGGACAAAAAAGCACTGTGCTAAGTACTTAGGATTACAGTGAAAAGAGTGTATATAAAATCAAATGCAACAAGTCTATTGGCCATTTATAAAAACTAAAATGCATGCAGATATGTGTGAGCAGCAATTCCTGAGCATTTTTTCCTGGCCCTTGTTATATTTTGTCTCATTTAATTTTTACTGTGACTGTATGTGGAAAACATAAACATTCCAATTTTATGGGCAAGAAAAACAAGTCCCCCAAGTTCACTGACTTACTCAGGGCTACTACGCAGCCAGTGATCCAAAGAGCTGAGATTCAAACCAAGGCACCATGGGCTCAATGTCCATCTCTTTCCAAAATCCCATTAACCCTAAATTTATTGTAAAATATAGTAAAAATTGATTATGGAGCGTGGAAACATTCTGTTGTATTGAAAATGGGGAAGTAAAATATCATTTTATTGTAAAGGCAGACTTTAGAAATGCTTATATCAGATTGAATGCCAGGCATGACAGCAGCTGAGAACCTCTGGGATTCAACTGACAACTGAATAAATAATATGTGGTAAATCCATATGACAGAATAGCACTCAGCAGCAGGAAAGGTACTGATACCTGCCATAACATCGCTATATTTTAAATACATGGCAATTGAAAGAAGCCAGTTCCCAAAGCTGCATATTGTGCAAGTTCATTTATGTGGAATGTCCAGAACAGACAAATCTACAGGATTGGAAAGTAGACTCCTGGTTGCTCAGGGCTGGAGGCTGGTGGGGTGGGTGGAGAATTGTGGCTACAGGGTGAAGGATTTCTTTAATTGAGGTTTTAAGGTTGACCATGATGATGGTTGCACAATTTTGCTACTGTAATTTACATTAAAAGTCATTAAACTGTACAATTTGAATTGGTGAATAGCATGGCATGTGAACTATATCTCACGAAGCTGTTCTGAAAGAAAGAGGAAGGATGAAAGAGAAGGGGGGAGGGAAGAAAAGCAGCTCCAAGAGGTTAGCTGGGTCCACGTGCCACACATCCAGAGGTATTACATGAATAAACAGAGGTAAAGTGGAAAAAACATCAAACAAGGCACTCAAAAACTTGATTATTTAATGGAGGACAAAGAAGCTGTAGGGTAGGAAAAAGGAGCGTATTAACTGGTCAGTTATAAATAGTCATTGAATGCTGGGATCTAGAGCATAAATACCATTACCTTCAAGGTCCTGAAAGAACAAGTTGGGGCCTGGTGCAGTGCCCCACACCTATAATCCCAGCACATTCTGGAAGCCCAAAGCTCGTGGATTGCTTGAGTTCATGAGTTTGAGATCAGCCTGAGTAAGAGTGAGATCCAAATCTTTATTTAATAAATAAATAAATAAATAAATAAATAAACAAACTAGCCAGGCATTGTGGCACATACCTGTAGTCCCAGCTACTCAGGAGGCTGAAACAAGAGGACATCTGGAGCCCAGAAATTTTAGGTTACTATGAGTTATGATGATGCCACAGCATTCCAGCCTGGGTGACAGAGTGAGACTCTGTCTAAAAGAAAAAAAAAAAGATAAGAAAAACAAGAAAAGGAACTTGAATTTGGAACCAGTACAGGCCAGAGGTGGCTTTCTTCAACAGAAGTGGCCAATCAGGATGAGATATTAATATGTCCTCAGTCAAGTTGAGCAAGAGTCAAATGAAGACTCCATAAGTTTATGAATTTCTTGTGTGTAATTGGATTTTCTCTAATATTTATCCACTGATAAAGGGTTTCTTCAGACTGTGTCTGTTTTTCCATGTGCTTTGGGGAAGCCTATGAGGAGAAAAAGGAAACAAAAAAAGAACATCACTTGCCGAGTGCCGGTTAATATGCTAGTCACTTGCATGTCATTCTCAGTTCATCCTCAGTTCATCCTCAGATCTACAGCATGGCATAGGCAACATTTCTCCCATTTTGAGAATGTGGCAATGGGTGCTCTGAGAGAAAAGATACCACACTCAAGGTCATCTGGGTGTTAGGTCTGGAATTCAAACCTAACCCGTTGAATTATTTCATTTATTTATTTGTGTGATACATGATTTGATAAATGATTTATGATCATGTGTTTATTGAACACATGCCTAAGTCAAGTCCTCTGAGTTTGAAATAGACGATAAGGTGTTATACCATGGAGTCAAGTAGGGAGAATTTCATGGGTGTGTGTTTATTCTGCTCAAGCTACTATATCAAAATATTATAGGCAGAATGGCTTAAATGGTAGACATTTATTTCTCACGGTTCTAGAGGTTGGAAGTCCAAGACCAGGGTGCCTACAGAATCAGTTCCTAGTGAGGGCTCTCTTCCCGGTTTGCAGGTGGCCACCTTCTCATTGTGTCCTTACATGGCAATGAGAGAGAGAGAGAGAGAGACAGACAGACAAGGAGTGAGAGCACAAGAGCAAGCTCATGCCGCTCTGGTCTCTTCTTCTCATAAGGCCACTGATCTCATCACAAACACCCTATCTTTGTGACTTTATCTAACAAAGGCCCCACCTCAGATACCATCCATGAGAGCTTAAAGCCTTAACATATGAATTTCAGGGGGACATAAATATTCAGCGCATAATAACAAGCGACCCAGGCAGTTAGCTGAACTGGGCCCTTTGCTCAGAAGGTCCTTACACTTGGTTTAATGCTCTGCTATTATGATCGTGAAAATCTCAATGAGTTATGGAAAGGGAACCCCACATTTATTTTGCATTATACCCTACAAATTATGTAGTTAATCTTGGAGCCAAGTGAAACAAAGATTTTCAACATAAGTATGATTAACATTTCCAAAGGCATTTCAATTGTCACCTGTTGTTATCACTCACTTGGTCCCCAGATCCTCTTTGTAACACAGGAGCAGCTTTTGTGGTAAGGATTTTATCTGTCAAGACTGCCCATTGCCCCTGAATGGTGGCAGCGAGAGGTTACTAGTGTAAATGTTAGTGGACCTGGGGTCTTCTATTTAGGGTATCTGGGTAGATTTGGCCTTAGAGTCTCCTCTGGATCCAGAGGTTACTGATATCAACGTCTACATTACTCTACATTTATTACCCCAGCTTTAGTTATAGAAACACAGTTAGGTCCACTGACAGTGTGGGATGGTTCATTTGGAAGTGAAAACCAGATGCTTAAAGAAAGTGACACCAACAAATGATTTTAAAGTAATGAAAGTTTTGGGCACCTGGAGTGATATCTGGCAACTCCCAGAGCTGTATCCTGGACAGAAAGAATAAGGACTTCTGAGGTAGGTAGACCTTAGGAATCTCTATCACTTACTGACCATGAGTAACCCGGCCAATCTATTGATTTCGATGACCTTCTCCATCTGTGTGTGTGAAGGCAGTAGGAACACCTCCCTCATACAGCATGAAATGATCCTAGCCACAGAGCTCCCAGAAGACAGGGGGCACTTAAGGAGTGTTAGCTCTCCTTCACCTTCTCCTTCAAGAACAGAATAAAAATAGTTTTAGACTGCTGCAAGAATAATAGATGAGGATAACAATAGAGCCCAAGACCTTCAAGATCATCTAGTTCAACTGAAGCATTTTACAGATGGAGAAGACGGAAGCATGGAAAATGAAAGTTGGGCATAATGGACAACTTTTCAAGGAGGAGGCTGCACAGTCTCCTCTGCAGTTTTTTTTTTTTTTCATTTTTCTTCCTGGAATAGAAGATATTTACCCATGCAGTGGCCCTGCCTGAAGGCGGAAAATGAGATCAAATGAATCCTACTTGTCATTGGATAATATACTTTAGAAAATCTTGTAAACTAAAAAATTAAAGAAGAGAGCTTACATTTTGGAGCATCTTTTATGTATCAGGTAGCATATTTATTCCCTTCACTAGTTTTATCCCTGTGGAGGAAGATATTGTTTCTTTGGTGTGCAAATATAGGAGGAAAACGAGGTCCAGGGAGACAGAGTAGCTGCAGTAAGGACATAAAAAATGGGAGGTGGCAGAGGCAGGATTTGAACCAGGTCTGTCTTGCTCTTTCTCTTATACACGTATACAGGCTTCTTACCTGTTGGGTTTGCGATTGTCTCTGTGTATCTGATGCCAGGACATGCTAATGACCACTAGTCCATCTGGCACCTAATGAAATGTGTCATTTATATGCACATTCAGTGGATGCTAAGATCATTGGGTGTCAAAGGTAGGTCTCCTTTAAGGCCCTGAGAATAGGCTATTTTATTACAAATGCAGTGGAGATGTACTAGGAGCCCTGACTTTCACTGCAGCCACTGCCTGCACTTTCGCTGTTGCACTCCATTGGGCTGTATGCACAGAGGGGACCTCAGATCCGTGGATCAACTGAGACTCGTCCGACCTGAGCACTGAGCAGAAAAGTCAATTACGGAGAAACAACCAACACTTGGGAATATCTCCTTCTGCGGGTTATCAGACCTTGACGTGACTAGAGGGTATTGTAGTGAAGTTGAAGAGCTTTTACACAAAAAGGGAATAGGCTTGTTAAATCTTTTCCCTTTTGGCCTAAGAGATAGAAATAAGGCCATGAGATGGAAGTCACAGGGGACCAGACTGGCCTTGACATACAAAAGAACTTTGTTTGTTTTGACATCAGAAGTATGTTAGGGTAGAAGAGAAGCCTTTGTAAGGTACTGAGATCCCTGCCACTGGCGGTATGTAAACGTAGGCCACATGAATGCTTTTGGGGGGCCTTGAAGATGATATTCAAGCAACAGATGGCTGATTGTATCAAGTAAGATCAGAAATTCCATCTGTTAAAACTGGGATATGGTTCAATGGCATGACAGCAAAGAAAGCCAAGAGTATCCCAATCTTAGCCTCATCCCTGCGACCCTCTTCCCTGTGGAGTTCTTGAGAAAACTCTACGTACAAGGAGCAATGAAAATAAGAAAGAAAAAGAAAACCAATAATTTGTTATGGATCAGCTTGGTGCACTTTATTCCAAGGGTACATTTACATATAGCTGGGTTAGAGCAAAACCTCACCTACACATCCATAAGGGTTTCCACCTTCGCTTGAGTCCCAGTGGATCCTGAGAGCACAAGCTCCCTGGCTTGCTGCACTGTTCGTTAAAACAACGTGGTGATGTGGTTGTCAGGTACACATGCAAAGATGACCAGCAGGGAGATCCTGATGGCTGAACACTGAGTGGGCTCCTGCTCAGCTTCCAACCCAGCCGCATGGAGGGAAGACCCACATGCAATGGTTTGATGCCTGGTGACTCTGTGCACTCGGCAAACATGTCATGATTTATGGTGTGGTCTATTAGGCTGGCAACTTCCTTGCCTTGTAGAGAAACTAGAAGGGATAGGGCAGAGAAAACTTGTCCTCCCATCTGTGCCTTCTCCCTCTGGCATTTAATAACATATTAGGCTATGAGAGGGCCAATGAGTCAAAGCTACAGTGAGCTGAGTTTTGGAGTCAATATAATAAGGTGTAGCATGGAGCTGCTCCAAATTCTAACAGGCTGCTTATTTCAGTACTTGCTCTCTTAGAATAGGAACACATCCTTTATTATCTCTACATCCTCCAAGATGCCCCACAAAGAACATGTGGCAGAACAAGTGATGGGAAACTCTCTGCTGAATTTGGGCTGAATACATTACTGCAAAGGAGCTTGGAGGCTAGAAGACTGTTCAGAAGAGCTTCTTGCATAGAATGTATCATTACACTATCCAGCCTCTTAGTCGTTCATATCAAAAGGCTGTGACTTGAAGTTTAGGGTTTAGTTATGTGTTTTAAAATGAACTGGGCACCTTGTAAACTGTTATGATCGTTAAACCCTAAGGCTAATCTTCTAAGGGCATGGGTGTGGCTTTTAGTGACGGGGCAAATTGAGATTCTCTGGAACGGTAGAAAGAGTTTTAATCTGAAGTCAGAGAGACCTGGGTTATGGAGATAGGGAAGGTGGAATGGTTTGCTAAACTCACCACAGAAAGGAAGTGCTAAGGCCAGAATTGTAACAATTAGAATTCTTTTCTTTTTTTTTTTTGAGATAGAGTCTCACTTTGTTGCCCTCATAGGTCGCAGCAACTTCAAACTCTTGGGCTCAAATGATTCTCTTGCCTCAACCTCCCAAGTAGCTGGGACTACAGGTGCCTACCACATTGACCGGCTGTTTTTAGACGGGGGTCTCACTCTTGCTCAGGCTGGTCTCAAACTCATGAGCTCACCACTCAATCCACTCACCTCAGTCTCCCAGAGTGCTAGGATTATAGGCGAGAATTCTAATCTTGACACCAGGGTCAATAATCTATCTTACTTTCCAAATTATCTCCCTTTACTTACGGTAGTATGAAATAAAATCATATAAAATCCTTTGCAAATGACAAAGCATATGACTGATGTCTCCTTATTATTTTTATTATTGCTGCTCCTACCATTCACAGGATACATGTTGAAGACAGTGACCTCAACTGGAAGTGAAGAGTTTGGACAACAGCATGTCCTAGGGTCTTTTTCAGCCCGAATAGTCAATGATTTATTTTCCTGTAAGATCCTCTGGCATTACTAAATGGGGCCGGGCAAGTCCTTCCAGAAGGGATCAAAGAAAGGGCTGTCAGGGAGGAGAGCCAAACATGAGAAAGTTCAACACCTCAAAAAAAAGTAATTATTTCAGAGCAGGAGAAGCCAGCCAACAAAAACACCACGCTCGAGGCTTTCAAATGAAAGTGTCTTTCAACCATGGCTTTAATGGAAACCACTAATGAATCAGGGCACCTGGTAAGGAATAAATAACAACTTCAAAGGGGGTTGGAGCTGGGGCAGAATGCAGAGGCTGATCAGAGAAAGCCAAACAGGACTGAGGGTTAGGAATCCAACATATGAATTTTGGGGGGAGACAGAATTCAACTGATACATTCAATGTGACACACCCCTTCAAGCCTAGCAATACGTGAAATGCTAAGTATATTCAGAGACAGTTGGGACTCGGTCCCTTCCCTGAGCAGTGATTGCATTTCTGATGTGGTCTCATTTGCTGAACTTGTCATTAGAGGTCAAGATCTCTGTGGGGCACAAGGCGCGTGACCCTAACAATCCAAGAAACATATAAATCAATTATCATGAAATATGGAAGTGCATCTATGCCGAGGCTGGGACACCAGGTGAGTTATCCAGATGTGACTGAGGTACCCATGTTAATTCTCTGTGAGATTGTTAATAGTAGCCTGCTGGCTGGAGGCATGGGGAAGACTTGATGTTGCATCTCAAATTGAAAGTCAGATTGTAGGCAGAATTCCCTCTTCCTCAAGGAAGTCAGTTTTTATTTCTCATAAGGCTCATCTAATTCATTGGAGAATATTCACCAACATTAGGGGGGAAATCTACTTTATTCAAAGACTACCTATCCAAACACTGATGTCATTTAAAGAATATCTTTACAGAAATGTCTAGTCTAGTGTTTGACCAAATATCTGGGTACTCTGGCCAAGTTGATGCATAGAATTAACCGTCACACCCTCTTTACCCAGTTACTTGGGGACACAGAATGTACTTAACTCCCTGTGGTCTTACTCTGAACCAAAATTCTGGTGCATTCTGCCCCATTCCTCTCAGTATCTGGTGGTCCTCTACAACTGCTCACAAGTGCCCCGAGTGTTGCTAGAAGACATTCCCACATGGCGATTGGTCATCTAGGCTGTGGAGATACCAAGGACATGCAGGACATTGACTACATTTACCTGGTGAGAGATGATTGGCAGATGAGGTCTCCAAACTGTTGGTAATATACCCCTTCCTGAGCTTCCCAGACGCTTGATGTTAGATCTGAGGACAAAGGGTGATGTTGCCATGGAAGATGAAACTACCCCAGAGAGGCACGTCTCAGGCTGCAGTGCAGGGTTGGTGTTCCAATCTAGGACCTGAGCTCCCAGACACTTGCCTATTGTCTCTCACAGGGACTGGCCTCCCCACTAACCTAGTACTTTCTTTCCTTCTTGCTGAGATTGGAATTGTTCCCAAGGGGGGAAAAACTGCAACATCTAATCCATCCAGTTTCCTTCATAACAGCCAATACTACCCAACAGCCAATACTACCTGGCATTGGTGTGTTTGTCTCCTTCACTAGAATATAAGGACTCTGAAGGCAGTTCTATTTATTTATTTATTTATTTATTTTTATTTTTTGAGACAGAGCCTCAAGCTATCCCCCTGGGCAGAGTGCCGTGGCATCATGCTCACAGCAACCTCCAACTCCTGGGCTCAAGCGAGTCTCTTGCCTCAGCCTCCCAAGTAGCTGGGACCACAGGCTCCCGCCACAACGCCTGGCTGTTTTTCTTGGTTGTAGCCATCATTGTTGTTTGGCAGCCTGGGCTGGATTCAAACCCGCCACCTTACGTGTATGTGGCTGGTCATTTATTTATTTTTAATTTTTCTTTTTTGAAACAGAGTCTCAATATGTTACCCTCAATAGAGTGCTGTGGAGTCACAGTTCACAACAACCTCAAACTCTTTGGGATTAAGCAATTCCCTTGCCTCAGCCTCCCAAGTAGCTGGGACTACAGGCACCCACCACACTAGCCGGCTATTTTTTATTGTTTAGCAGGCCCAGCCGGGTTCAAACCTACTAACCTCAGTGTATGTGGCTGGTACCCTAACCACTGAGCTATGAGTGCTGAGCCTGAAGGCAGTTCTTATTTGTGTATTTATTTCAAAATTTCAAGGGGTACAAAGGTTTGGGGTTACATGGATTGCTTTGTGAATGTTTGAGTCACCAAAAAAGTGTTCACAGTACCCATTAAGTAGGTTCTTTTCCCCTACCTTGCCTCTCCTTCCCTACTAGTTGATTTTTTAACATCATTTTATTATTTGATACCTTTTTGATTACATAAAACATAGAACCAAGAGTTAAATATCCATGTTTACCTGGAAATTTAGTTGTGTACTCAGATCATTATTATATATTTATTTCAGAAACTAAGTATTTTGGCTTTGTGATTTTATTCCCTTCAAACTTGACAAGTGGCAGCATTCAGAAATAAATGGGGTGGCACGAGTAAAAATGCCTTTTATGAACTTGGCAAGAAAGGCTTGAAAAGTCTACAAGCTACACATGGGACTTTTATATTAATTAATTAATTAATTAATTAATTTTTGAGACAGAGTTTCACTCAGTTGTCCTGGGTAGAGTGCTGTGGGATCATAGCTCACAGCAACCTCAATCTCTTGGGTGCAAGTGATTCTCTTGCTTCAGCTTCCCAAGTAGACTAGAGGTACCCACCACAACACCTGGCTATTTTTTGTTTTAGAGATCAGGTCTCAGTCTAGCTCAGGCTGGTCTCGAACCTGTGAGCTCAGGCAATCCCACCCAATCCCACCTGCCAACCGACCCCTCCCCCCAGCCTCCCGGGTGCTAGATTACAGGCCTGAGCTGCTTCACTGGCCCCATATGGGACTTTTAAAATAGCACACTCCAGAGAGTTACGGAATCAGGTGAGAACCTGACAGGCCTCGATTGGCTGGAGGCAGCTGCAGTATGGTAGCTGATTGGCTACAGGAGTGGCATGAGCTATTTGCGTCATCAAGCCAGAGCATATATAGTAACCCTGGGTGGAGCTCAAAGCCTGTCAGTGGAGCTTCTTAACGAGATCAAATGCCATCTGTTTTTCCTCAGCTGTCTTTAAGATGAGTAAGACGGGGTTTGAAAGCTGTGAGAGCATCTCTGCTGAAGGTGGGGCTAGTCGCGGCAGCGACCACCCATCTGAGGGAAGTGCCGGTCCAGCAGGGAAGACCCGCAGACCCAAGTTCGAAATGAAGAAAGTTACACCTTGTGTAAACCAGCTGCTCACCGCCACTCTCGTTAGAGAGGTTGTAGTTTCCCAGGTCGTCATTGTGGGAATAATCAGGCAGAGAGGACTGGAAATTGCATTCTTTACAAAATTGATGATATGACCGTGAAGCCCATAGAGGCCCAGCATTGGCTGGGCGGGGACGAAGCCAAGCAGATGACTCAGTTACCAGTCAGAGTATATGCTAAAGTGTTTGGCGTCCTTCAAGGTTCCGCGGAAGCGAGGAGTCTTGAGATACTAATGATCCGTGTCATACAGAACACCAACGCAATAACTATGAATATTCTAGACACGGTTACTGCACACAGGATTCTGGAGAAAGCCCTTCAGAATCCCGCTAGGGAAAGTGTGGGTGCGCGACGTTGCTTCTACTTCATCCTGATGACAGGACAGGAAATGCATCTTCGAGCTCCAGAGTCAGCGCCGGAGCCTGAGAATTAAAGCCACAAATGAAGCGGTTTATTATTTGACCATCGAGGGCCACATATGCTGAATGACGAAGCCAAAGCATCCTTTCATTTTCTGAAGACCCTTACCTCCAGCGGTGAGTCATTTTGACCTTGTTGACTTTTAGAGAGTAGAATTTTTCAACGATAAAAATCTCGAACTGGCATCCTTAGGCACATTGCTGCTTTTCCAACTGCTTTGAACTTTTCTATTTTTCTACCCATATTTAAAGCTCCCACGGAGAAGTCAATGGCCAAATTAGAATCTTTGTAGGATTTCAGCAAGATAATGGAAACACTCTAGGATGGATGGTTTGGGAAGGGGGAAAGGCTACAGAAAAAGTTGAAATTTATTATTCAACTGCTTTTTAAAGACAAAGTGTGGAGCTTCTTTTTTTCTGAAATATATATTCAGAAAAAATATATTTTTTATTATATATAAATAATAAAAATATTATTTTTATATATAAAAATACTATATATTAGGAGTAACTAGTTGTAGTCAGGGAGCCAGTTAACGGACAAAAACAACAACAGCAAAAATGTTACTTGCTTTTACATTAGACTTATTTTCCTGTTTAGATTTAGCTTATTGTAGTCATATTGTTATCTCTTGCTAAGTGTAATAATTGATTAATTCAAATGTGCTAAAAATAGTACTTTTTGGATTTAGATAATCAGTTCAAGCACTTATTCTGTGATTTGCTGTTATTACCATAGGTTTATGTTCTCATAAAATTAAGATCATACTGTGTTTAAATGCTTCATTTTTGTAGGGTCAAAAGAGATGTACAGGTATATAAGTGATTTGAAAGATATTCAACATCAATCGCCATTAGAAGTAAAATCAAATTGACATGGCACTGTTTAAAAAATTGAGTTTTATATGTGTAGGCCTATTTCAGATTCTTTTCCTTGTTCCATTTTTTTATTATTTCATAACTGTACATTTATGGGGTACAATGTACTGATTTGATATACAATGTGGAATGCTTACATCAAACTGATTAAGGTGATGGCTATGTTACTTATTTGTTGCAGTAAGACATTTATACTCTTAATAGTTTTGAAATGTACCATTGCATAGTGCACAATAGGTGAGATCCCACCAAATACCCTTCCTCCTCGCTCCGCCTGCCCTCCCTCCTCCCTTTTCTTCCCTCCTTCTTTCTGGACTATAGTTGTGTTTTATCATTTGTATGAATGTGTAGGTGATTATATATTGGTTTCATAACATTGGATACTTTTTGTTCCATTTTTGAGATACTTTACTAAGAAGAATATGTTTCAGTTTCATCCATGTAAACGTTAGAGATATAAAGTCTCCATCTTTTATTATGGCTGTACAGTTTTCCATAGTATACATATAACACAATTTGTTAATCCATTCATGGGTTGATGGGCATGTGGGCTGCTTCCATGACTTAGCAATTGTGAATTGGGCTGCAATAAACATTCTGATGCAGGTATCTTTGCTGTAAAAATGACTTTTGATCATCTGAGTATATACCTAGTAGAGAAATTGCAGGATTGAACAGTAGGTCTACTTTTAGTTCCTTGAGTATTTTCCAAAGTTCTTTCCAAAAAGGTTGTATTAGCTTGCATTCCCACCAGCAGTGTAGAAGTGTTCCCTTCTCTCCACATCCATGCCAACATCTGTAGTTTTTGGATTTTGTGATGTGGGCTAATCTTACTAGAGTTAGATAATAACTCCAAGTGGTTTTGATTTGTGTTTCTCTGATGATTAAAGATGATGAACATTTTTTTCATGTGTTTGTAGGCCATGCACCTGTCTTCTTCAGAGAAGTTTCTGTTCAAGTTTCTTGCCCACAAAGAAATGAGGTTATTTGTTCTTTTCTTAATAATCAGTTTGAGTTCTCTGTGGATTCTAGTTATCAGACCTTTGTTGGAAACATAACCTGCAAATATCTTCTCCCATTCTGAAGGCTGTCCGCTTGCTTTACTCACTGTGCTCTTGGCGATGCAAAAACTTTTTAGTTTGCTCAGATCCCAGTAATATATTTTTGGTGTTGTTTCAGTTGCCAGGGGGAAGGGGGAAGTCCTCCTAATAAAGGATTCTCCCAAGGCCAGTTTCTTCAAGTGTTTTCCCTGCACTCTCTTCTAGTATTTTTATAGTTTCATATCTTAAGTTTAAATCGTTTATTCAGTAAGAATCAATTTTTGTTAATGGTGAAAGGAGAGGGTCTAGTTTCAGTCTTCTATAGGTCACCAGCCAGTTTACCCAGCACCATTTGTTAAATAGGTAATCTTTCCCCCAGTGAATGCTTTTGATAGGCTTATCAAAGATCAAATGAAAATAAGTGGCTGGTTCATCTCCTGATTCTCTATTCTGTTTCATATATCTACCTGTCTATTTTTGTGCCAGTGCCATGCATTTTTGATCACTGTAGATTTATACTATAGCCTGAAGTCTGGTAACGTGATACCTCCTGATTTGTTTTTGTTTTCTGAGTAATGTATTAGTTATTTGAGGTTTTTTCCGGTTCCATATAAAATGAAGTACTATTTTTCTAAGATCTTTAAAGTATGACAATGGTGCTTTAATAGGGATTGCATTACATCTGTAGATTGCTTTGGGTAGTATGGACATTTAAACAATGTTGATTCTTCTCATCCACGAGCATGGTATGTTTCTCCATTTGTTAATATCTTCAGCTGTTTCTTTTCTCAGAGTTTTGTAATTCTCTTATAAAGGTGCTGTAAATTATACTGACATTTTAGAAGGACCTTAGGGCTTTCAGTTCTGTTGTTTTTTTTTAGTTAAGCACAGTATTTTGGTCTTATCTCACAATAACATTTATTTTTTAAAAAATCTTCATTCCTTTGCTGTGCCTTGCACTTGACAAGATACAAATGTATTTCATAGAAAAAAATATTTTTTAACTTTTAGGTATTATAGTGTTTTTAGAGACACTAGGGCTAAGCATCTTGGATACATGCTAAATAAACTAATAAGTAATTGTGTTGTGTTTCATTCAGGTAGTTCTATCATCTTAGTTCATTAAGCTGTGAAAATGCAAATGCGTTTATGCTGAATTGTTGAAAAGAGTAACCACATCCATGTCCTGTACTACCACTGAAATTATCTAGCATCTCCCATTTTATTCAGAAACCAAACTGTGAATTCTGTACAATAGCGTTCAAGTGCCCTCCTAATCTGTGCCCATTTTACTTTTTCAGTGATATATTTTACCAGTTTTACAATTTTTCCTAACACATCAGTATTTTCGCGGCTACGTACTTCTTTTTATATTATTGCCTCTTCCTAAAATGGCCTTCTCTCATTTTTCCCAGTATCGGTGGAAAAAATAAATAAATAGATCCTATTTATTCTTCAAAACCCAGTTAAGCAATCACTTCTTCCATGTAGAATTTATTGGCAGCTCTAGAATTGGTTAGCCCATTTTGCACACTTATAATTCTAGTGATAGAATTCCATAATGAAGACCTATGTAATACATTATGATCTTAGAAACATGCCCGCCCCTGTATTCTTAACGTCCAAGCCAGTACCTAGAATGAGCTACATATTCATGAAGTCTGTTTTGAACAATTTCACTTCTCCTATATCTTTTTTTAAAAAAAACAAAACAACCTGATAAAGAATGGTACTTAGAACCTCCCAGTACTCAGTAATCAGGATGATCTGGATGTTTGTGTACGTAGTTATGTAATACCATGAACTATTGAGTAAAAATCAATTAGAAAACATACCAGATATATTGGGCAGCTATTAAAATTTAAAAACATGAACAAGAAATGCTCATGACACCCTGGATTTTACTGTGTTAAATTATAAGACCCAAAATGTATTCTATTACCAACTTAAAAAAATTCCTTTTAAAAAATAGATTTTTATGTATCCTTTTAAATTGTCATTTTTCTTGGTAACAGAAGCGGGTCCTCTTCTTTGCACAAAGTTGAAAAGTAAAATAATGTACAAGAAGAAAATAAAAACAATACATGTGATTTTACATTCTTTAAAATAATCACTATGAATATTTTGATGTATTTTATTGTAGTCTTCTTAGTGGTTTATTATATTAAGTGTCAGTGACAAAATTCAATGGAAGTGTTTACTATTCTATCCTTTTCACTTACTAACATATTTTGAACTATTTTCCAGGCCATTAAATATTACTTGAAAACATGATTTTTACGATGGAATGTTATCTGCTCGCATTTATTTAGCTGTGCTCCTTGTGTTGCATATTTAAATTGTTTCCTTGTTCTTTTGCATCTAGGAGCAATGCTGTGATGCACCTACTTGAACATAAAGCAGTTGTGTCCAATATTAGCTTGCATGAAATGGCAGGATAATGTCTTTAAGGTTATAACTTTCCTACCTAGAGATTCCATGGACATGGATTTATGGACTAGGCATATTGTACAGACACAATATATGATACTCCTCATGAGGGAATCTAGACAGAGGGACATGGATGAGCCTGGTCATTGGCCATTCCCAGACCTATCTGACTGAAGGGTAGCTCTCAGGTGATGGGTTGGATGAATATTAGTTTGGGGGTGGTCCTTGGTGCTGAGATGAAGGGCTCTGGTCCCAGAAGAATATCACATAATGCCCTCAAAGGGAAAATGCCACGTGGTACACAGGAGCTTCAGCCTCCTTCAGAATGGGAGGGCTCCAGCTGTAGGGCCTACCAATTGGTCCCACTTAGGAGAATGGTAGCATCGAACAAGAACTGTGGAGGCAGGGATAGGGAAAGCCCTCCAAGACAGAAAAAGTAGCTCAGGGATCCATATCCAAAGGGAGTCCCAACCCAAAGCCAAGCAAAGATGGGGTTTATGTCCCAAAGGTCTGATGCAAGGGCAATCTAGTCAATTCAACACACTGAACAGCACTGGCTTCATACTCTCCTACCTACCCAGCTTTGGGGGCTGGTATGTAAGTACTCAATATCTTAACTCTTTGTTTTAAGACAGAGTTAGTAAATGTCTACTTTGACTTAAAGCTGTTAAGTATTGAAGTACTTTAGGAACTACCCAGAACAGTGTTGTGGCACATAGTGTGTAGTTTGCAAATCATGGTAGCAGGAAGAACAGAAGGAAGAAAAGGGAGAAAGAAGAAGTGCATTGTGTCAAGTTTTCTGGGAAACAGGCTGGGCCCAGGAGCTCGCACCTATAATTCTAGCATTTTGGGAGGCTGAGGTAGGTTGATTGCTGGAGCTCAGGAATTCAAGACCAGCCTGGTAAGAGTGATAAGAATGAGACCCTGTCTCTAAAAACAAAAAGTTTTCTGGGAAGCAAACTCTGAAACAGATGTATATACAGAAGGTTTCTTGAGGAATGATCTCAAGAGTTGCACCTCTGAGAAAGTGAGAGAGTCAGGACAGGACAGGGGGAGAAGTTCAACTGCCTTGATGCCATGATAGAGACCTTGGGATGGCCCTTCAGAGTTGTCTTGAATCGTAGTTAGGGGGCCAGGCTTTGCTCCCACATAATAACAAGACATTGGGTATAGGCTGATCCCAGGGAGGTGTGACTTTGGTGAGGCAGCTGCCCTCAAACAACTCTTTACTGGGGGGAATGAGTAGGAGGTCTGATAACTAAGTTGACGAACTCATCCTAGAAAATGCGTGCTGCTTACCTCATTGCTGAAAAATCACTACTGTCACCTTCAAGGTACTCCCTTTGGGAAACTATGCACCTACACCAGCACCTAGTCTACCCTTTAAATTTCAGTTCTAAAACACCATTTCCGGAATACCCATCAGAGCTGTCGTCATATGAGGTATGATAATTAGTTCGAGAACTTGCCCTTGTGTGCTTATGTTATCAGCACTGTACAAACAACTCAGTAAAGTTTCATAACTTTGGTATATCAGTGTCTCACCGCTATGCTCGTATTAACTTGGGGTAATGTCTTGCTGAGTAGTGTTCATTCTTGTTGTTGTATGTTTTTGTGTGATGTACAACAACATCTCTGATGTCCATTCCAGAAAAAATGTTCCAAAATTTCTTTAAAAGCTAGATTAGGTGCTGGTGTCAGTGCATAGCTTCCAAAGAGGAGCACTTCAAACGATGTACTCCATGACCATAATGATGTTCAGCACTGAGGTATGAAGCACTTTCTTGTCAAACCACTGCATCTACTATAAGAAGAAAACCTGCTGTTGATCAAATGCTTCCCCTGTGTTCTGGGCAGGTCACCACAATGACACCAAATACTTTCAATATTTACCCTGTTTCAGGCACACTTCCAAGTTACAAATGTTAACTCGTTTACTCCTTGAAATAGCCAGATAAGATAGGTATGGAAATTTTATTGCTGAGGACAATGAGAAAGATTAAAAGATTGACCCAATATCCTGTCAGAGGCAGGATTTAAACTCAGGTGATCTAACTCCAGAGTATGCACTCTTAACTTCAAAAATAATGACAAATAATCTATATTCTGGAGGGACAACTCACTGTTTCATCCAGTGATTTTCTTTATTTTTAAATTAATTTTTTATTTCAAATTTATATAAGGGTACAAATTTTTAGGTTACATTGTTCTCACTTGCAGGGCAAAGTTCCATTTGTAACAGAGTCCCTCGCAATGTCCACATTAGGTGGAATCTTGCCTCATGCTCTCCCTCCTTCTGCCAATCATCTTCCCCCCCTTCAGTTCCCTCTACCCCTGAACTAGACTATATTAGTGTTTTATTATTCTTATGAGCATGCAATTGTTTATATATTGATTTCATATTAGTATGGAGTACTTTGGCTATTTATTTTCCCATTCTTGTGATATTTTACTAATAAGAAAGTATTTCAGTTCCATACAGGTAAATGTAAAAGATATAAAGTCTCCAACTTTTTTAATGGCTGCATAGTATTCTATGGTATGCATATCACAGTTTATTGATCTATTCATGGGTTGATGAGCACTTAGGCTGCTTCCACGACTTGGCAATCATGAACTGAGCCACAATAAACATTCTGGTGCAAATGTATTTGTGATAAACTGTTTTCTTTTCTTCTGGGTAGATAACCTAAAAATGGGATTGCAGGATCAAATGGAAGGTCTGCTTTTAGATCTTTGAGAATTCTCTATTCTCTCCAAAAAGGCTATATTAGTTTGCAGTCCCACCAGCAGTGTCATCCAGTGATTTTCAACAGGGGTGCCTCGGCACACTGGTGTGCCATGAGAAGATCTTAGGTGTGCCGCTACAATTTTTAAAGATCATTAATTAAGTTATTTTTGAAAGACATTCACAGTACAGTCAGTATATATTTTTTTGTGCTTTTAAAAAAATCAATGTAATTTAAGTGTGCTGTGCAAGTTTAGTTATAGTTTCAAGTGTGCCGTGAGATAAAAAAGGTAGTAAAACACTGGTTGACTCCAACGTTATATAAACTCTTGTTGAAGGCAGTGCATTAGTTTTCTATTGCTGCCATAATAAATTACCATCCATTTAGCAGCTTAAAAAACATGCCTATTTATCTCACAGTTCTGTAGGTCAAATGTCTGGTATGGTGCATCTCTCCTGGGTCCCCTGTTTGGAGTATCATAGTGCTGAATTCAGAATTCAGTCAGGCTGCTGGCCACTTGGTTTCCCTTGGTTATCAGGCTGAGGTCCCTGTTTCCTGCTGGCTGTCATCTAGGGGCCAGTCTTGGCTCCTGGAGGCTGTTCGGGTTCCTTCTCATGCTTCCCCCCATTGAGCTTCTTGCTTTTCTGAATTCTCCTTTCGCTACATACTTCTTAGTCCAGCCCTTTGTCTGCTTATAAGGGCTCCTGTGATTGGACGGGCCTACCAATAATCCAAGACAATCTCCTTTTCTTAAGGTTCATAAACTTAATCACAACTGCAAAGTCCCTTTGGTCAGGTAACTTAACATATTCATTCATAGGTTCTAAAGATGTTGGAGGAGACACCTCTGGGAGAGCATATTGCCTGCCAGGGGCAGTTCAGAACAACAGGTGCTCCTGGTTTGTCATCCCAGTGACTGTTCATCATAAGCTTTGTCTTCAACTCAGCTGCACCTGCTCCTTATATATGTGACCAGCACCTAGCAGTGACAGAGGAGGGGTTCCACAATTCAATGATAGCTATTATTTTCAATCTTTTCCCCTTTTATTCATATTTTCTTCTTGAATTTTTCCAGATTTTGGCCTCCTTGTTTGTATCTCTCCCTTCTAACTCTGTCCTTGTCCCTGGGCTTATTGAAGGGTGAGGGCTTCCCTGGTCTTCTCCATATTACCTGCCTTACTAAGGCTCCTTCTGTGGTTGGCCCATCCAAGGCACCTCCCCCCCATGTCTGACTCTTCTGAACTTCATGAGTCCTCAGTGCCCACCCTTTGCCCATGTCTCCAGCACCAACCTGTCATGCTCCCAATTCCTCTGCAAGGCAGGGACTCTGTCATATTTGTGTCTGTAGCCACAGCTCCGGGGATAGTGGTGGCATAGGGTAAGCAATCAATACAGGCTTGTTGAATTTTGAAAGGAAGATGGATGAATGATAGATAAATGAATTGGATGAACAAACGAGCTCAATTAAGTTATTAGCATTGCCCTTTCCAAGTGTGATGATTCATGAGTGAGGCGAGCAGGGTGAAACCCAAATGTATTTTCCTTTATAGTTTATTTATTAAACAAATATTTACTGAGTGCCTACTATAAATTGGATTCTATAATAGGTTCTGTTGGTGATAAATAAGACATGCTCCTCGATGTGAGAGAAGTTTACTTTCCATTAGGGAGTGAGGCTGTGCACATAGTTGCAGGAGTCTCTCTCCCTCCTGTCTTCTGACCCATCCTTCTTCATCTACACGATCTATATTCCTGCCATTCTGCCACTCCTTCCTAAATCACCCCGAGCCCCACATCCATGCCAGTAATTTATAAAGACAGAAACTTCCATCCTAGGTTAGTTATACTTGAGAGACTAAATATTAAGAAGGGTTTGGAAGCTGCCAGTAAAGACACCTTTTGTCTTTTTTGGCAAGAAAGGAAATACAAAATAATTTTAAAGATTTTTCCATTTTGAGTGTTTGTTGCTTATTCTTGACGTCATTTGCACCTCACTTCGATACTGTATGGTATAGATAGCTTGATTTTGATCATGGTTTCATAATCAGAACCAATTAAGAGAAGTACCGAGGCCATGAACCAAACAAGATCACTATGAGCTTGGTAAGAGAGTGGCTAAGATTTTCTCTTTCTTTTTTCTTTTTAAGGCAAAAGCAGCATAGCATAAAATTAACCATTTTAAAATAAAGAATTCAGTGGCACTTAGTGTATTCATAATGTTTTGCAATCACCATCTTTATACAGTTCTAAAACATTTCCATCACCCTACAAGAAAGCTGAATATCTGTTAGGCAGCCATTCCCATTTCCCTTCCTCAAATCCCCTGACAACCATCAGTTTGCTTTGTGTCGCCATGGATCTTCCTGTGTTGGGGATTTCTCATAAATGGAGTCACATAACATGGGACTTATTATTTCTGGCTTCTTTCGCTTCACTTACCATAACATTTTAAAGGTTCATATATGCACATTGTAGCATATATCAGCACTTTGTTCCTTTTCATGGCTGAGTAATATTCCACCACAGGGCTATTCTATAGTTTATCTGTTCATACACTGATGGGTGTTTGAGTTGTTTTTGCCTTTTGGCTATCATGAATTATGCTGCTCTCACCATACATGTACATGTATTTGTCTAAGTCCTGTTTTCAATTCTTTTGCATATCTACCTAGGAGTGAAATTATTGGATTATATAGTAATTTTAAGTCTAACTTTTTGAAAAACTACCAAACTGGTGGCTAATGGTTCCAAATTCTGCACATCCTTGGCAACATTATTTTTCTTTCTCTCTCTTTTTGAAAATTATAGGTATCCTCGTTGATGTGGAGTAGTATCTTATCCCTTACTTGTATTTTTTCCTATGCCTCATTCTCAATTGAAAAGGGCTTATTCTTCAGAATTTTTGCCTCTTTTATGCCAACACGGGTCTTGCCATCTCTGGGAAACCCCAAAGTCCTTATACACTCCAGTCTAAACCCTTGCATTTTATAGCAGAAGCCTTTAGAAGATGCAGGTCGCAGCCTCTGTCCATGGCTTCCTAATGGAGTGATTTGGAGGAGGCCACTTTGCAGAGTCAGTTTCTCAATTTGTTCACTCTCTTGGGATTAACCCTTTCTCACAGGGTTGGTGTGGGACTCACAAAGGCTGTGAATTATAAACATCCTGCTGTGGTATAGTTAACATTGCTCACAAAGGCTGCGAATTATAAACATTTTGTTGTGGTACAGTTAACACTGCTCAGGACTGGGTCTTTTTGGACTGTTTTCCTAGCACAATATCTGGTCATGATAGAGAATCAATAATGAATCCATGAACAGCTATTATTATTGTTCTGATTTCACTGTTAAGGCTCATGGGAATGACATAGAGAAGATATTTTAGTTTTTCTTTAAATAGAGAAGTTTAATAGAGAAAAGAATGCTCATCTGGAAAGTGTGTAAAAGCATTGCAACAGGACTCCTGCCTGCCCCGTACTGCACGATCCTGGGCCCACTTGCCAGGCTCACTAGGGACCCATTTACCACCAGACACATCTTACTGTTATAGTCCTGGCCACAGCAGGCGGTGAGAAGGCAGAGCTGTTAAAGTATCAATTCATGGACTGTCCACCACTTTGGTTTCAAATGGGGAAAAAGGATACAGTCTTTTCCATACAGGGGGGCACACTTGGTCCTCATCCCTATCTGAGAAAGGGGTCCCTGATCCCAATTATTCATACCTGGTTCTAACATCTACAGTTCAGGCTTGTCATTTTGGGCTCCCTATTATATATTTATTTTTTATACTTTGAACTAAATTATGTGCTTCTTATTACAATATAAAATATTTTTTTTCTGTGATTTGTGTGCATTTGGAGCATAGAACAAAGGCTCAAAACATGCTCATGTCTCTAAAGTGACCTGGAGAAACCTTCATTATTTTGGGGGTCATTTTATTAACCAGGCCTGCATGGTTCATACCACATCCCCTAATTTATAGATAGATAGATAGATAATCAGAGAGCAACTTCTGTAAGTCCTACTACATTTGATCTTTATAACATCCCTGTGTGGTTGAGGGTTATTACTATTCTCATTCTATAAAAAGGGCACTAATTCAACATGTTCAGGATGCCGTGTGAAATTGGAACCTCATTTTACTCTGACTCCAGTAGCACTAAATGTGACAAATGTGCGTACTCTGTGGTTGTGAGGAAGAGATCACACGTGTGTGCATGCATGTGAGAACCACACACACACACACACACACACACACACATTATAAATGCATCTTTTTGACCTGTGCTATTAATCAAATGTTGGAAAGATCTTTGCTTAGGGCTTATCAACACCATCATTTACTTTTCAGCTATTTAAATAGCAGGAGAATTGTTCACCTGTCTTTTCTACTTGGATTGAGGGAAGACATGAAGGTCTTTTTGGTGGGCCCAGACTACTAGCAGGCAACAGAAGGAAGTATCCTTTGCCCCTTCCCACCCCCTTTTCCAAAAGCCACGGTTCGTGGAGAGACCAGTGCACAGCATCCGACAGTAATGGGCTGTAATTGAGTTCTCAGTTTGTTTTAACTGCCTGGGTTTGATTGCCTGTGAAAATGGTTTGATTTTATACTCTTTGTGAAGCTATGTCAAGCCCCATTTGAAATAACAAGGGCCTTTCTTTCTCTTGCCTCTGCTCAAAAAGTGGGGATGAGTGGAGGAAAAAGGGAGAAGATGCTTCTAAGAGAACGTGCAGAAGGGTCCTGGGCAATCACAGGCAGACTTGAGTGTGCAGATGGGGGAAGCTGCGCTGAAAACTGGCCCCACCCCGGCTACTTGGAGCCTTGGCAGACAACAGGTGGAATCTACATCTGGAATCTTACACACTTCCCCACCAATCAGCATCTCTGCTGTGAGGCCTGTCAGGCAGGCATTAGATGAGATCTACCTCATTTCTGTGGACAAGGATAAAGCCCTCATGAAGGAAGAGGAGGAGAGGTCAGAGGTTAGACTCACCACTCAGGGCATTATAGAACACACCAGAGAAGTTCATCATGCTTTGTCTTGGCTATTTCTGATAGTGGCAGAGCTCAGAGCTGTGATGTCCAATTTGGTAGACACTGGCCACACAGAGCACTTGAAATGTACTTGAACTGAGTTGTATGGGAGCTCAATGTAATAAAAATTATAAAATGTGTCAAAGTGATGACATTTTGGATATGTTGGCTTAAATGGCATGTATTAAAATCAGTTTCACCTGTTTGTATTTTATTGCTACTACTGGAAAATTTAAAATTACATGTATGGCTCACATTACATTTCTATCTGTATATGATAGTGCCATTCATCAAGTGGGGGGATCTAGGCTGTGTTGAAAGTCAGGATGCTGTTTGCCCAAGGGACTGACGGGTAGCTCCAACTAGCTAAGTTGAAGGGGAACTTTCGGCTCATACAGCTTGGAGGAATATAGGATCTCTCTGGGAATTGAAAGAACTCCCATGTTCTCCAGAAGCCCTATCTCTATGCACCCAATTTCCATCTGAGATTTGCATGTAATTTAACTGCCAAATCAAATACTGTTTCTCTTCATTCGTTCTCCCCATGGAGAGGATGGGGAGGATGGCTCTTCCATCCTCAGATTCCCCTGAATACTTTGTTGATACAAAAGTACTTGACACATTTTGCCTTGTGTTGTAGTGGTATCCAACTTTGTACTCACATGTAGACCAACCCAGTATCCTGTGCATAATGGGTTCCAGAAAAGATTTTTTTTTGAGACTGAGTCTGACTCTATTGCCCCAGGCTAAAGTGGCCAGCATCATAGCTCACAGCAACCTCCGACTCCTGGGGTCAAGTGATCCTCTTGCCTCAGCCTCCTGGGTAGCTGGGACTATGGCACCCACCACAATGCCTGGCTAGTCTTTCTATTTTTATTTTTAGTAGAGGTAGATTATCACTCTTGCTCAGGCTAGTCTTGAACACCTAAGCTCAAGCAATCCACCCGCCTCAGGCTCCAGAGTGCTAGGATTATAGGCGTGACAGCCACCACGACTGGCCAGAAAAGATTTTTTAATAGGTTGATAGGTATATCAAGAAATAGATTAATAAATATGTGGATAAATGGATGGATGGGGGTTAAAAATACGGATAATTGGGTAGATGGGTAAATAGATAAATAGACAGAAAATATATTTATAGGTGTAATTGTGGTTTGATGAATGGGTTGAAGATTGGGCAGATTAATAGGGACAGATAATTTCATAGGTGATGAATTGATGGCTGATTGATGGAATCGGTGGGTACAGGTGAATGGATATAAGGGCAAAGACATGGATGGATGAGTAACTCCACCCAGGCATTGTAAGGACACCTTTCCATTTTAGGGATGTGTAGAATTCTAGTCCCCTCTTGCATAAGTAAAATATTCAGCTGGAATAATTTTCCTTAGCTTTATTTATTTCCATGGCAATATTCTCCAAAGCTTAAATCAAGCTCCAAATAAAAGCTCCAAATTTTATCAAGCAAAAGTTGCTGCTGTGTCCTCTTTAGATGAAGTATGAATGTAAGTAAAAGGTTTGCCTGTTACAGCTTTTATATCGCTCACGGTAATGTGTTTGAGTATTTCATTGAAGAGGAAAAGGAAAAGCAGATTTTATATACATGTGTGACAGTCCATTAATCTTGACTTGTCTCTGCCTTGGGTTCTGAGAGTGATGCTGCCTGAATTGACTAGGGACTGAAGGAAGATGTTGGGGATGAATGGAGCAGGGGCATGGACTGGTTAATCACTTTGCCTCGTGGGGCAAAACAACACTTCAAGAGTCAAATCCTGCTTGATCCCTTTAACTCACTCTCTGCTACACACCTGCCTCCAGGCTCAGCTGCTCTTTCTGCTTTGGAATGAGCAGGCACAAAGTTGAATTCTGGAGTTAAGTCAAGTCATACAAGTTCTGAGTACTAAATGGAGGACCCGTACTCTACTCTCACGAAACTGGAATGGAGCAGAATCCTTACTGCCCTACTAATAAGTGTGATATGGTTCCGAATGGTTGAGGGTCCTTGGAGGCACACAAATTTAGGTTTGTGCCCAAATTCTTTACCTTACCGAGTGAGGGACTTTAATTTCTGCCAATCTGATAAACCAGCACCACCCCTACCAATCCTCCTGCTGAAGTTAAGTATCAAGTGCTGGAAAAATATTTTTGTATCTTTGCAAAGGCTTCTTTGACCCAGCAAAAGGCAAACATTACTTGTAACAAGAACCTAGAAGTGAAAGTGTAGCACTGAACCATCCTTTGCCTGGAGTGAAATTTCAACTTTTTTTTTTTTTTTTGCAGTTTTATAGGCTTCAGAGACAGCTAACAAGTCCATGTACTATAAATGGATGTCTAGCATAGGGTCTCCTATGGAGTTTACATCTTCAGGATATGGGAGAACCAGAAATACTCATCCCTTGGAGGACTTCAAAGAAATTTGCTTACCGCAAAAACCTCGGCATGGATGGGGAAGAAAAGTTGCTGTCAGCATTAACCGGCCATCATGCAGATTGCCGTCAAAATCCACTCTCTCTGTGGACCATCTAGCCAAGAATTCACTTTAAAATGGTCCTAGTCTTGTAGACAGGACCCAGGCAGTGGCAGAAATGTAGGTCAATGTTTTCTGGAATAACCCACCTCAAATTATTTCCAGAGGCAACGTTTCATAATAAAAGGGCACATCCCAGCAAAGTAACATACTGGGTCCATATAGCTTTGTGTAAGATAGACTTGGCTTTGCCTCTTTACCCCATAGTTAGCATCTTTCAGAATGGTAGGCTCTAGTTTGAGTGCAAGGTAAGGTAGCTTTCTTTGGAAGCAGAAAGTAGAGTGGAGGATAAGAATAAGAAGGAAAGGAAGGAGGAGAGGAGTGGGGAGGAGGAAGTAGAAGAGGAGAAAGACTAAGGAGTATAGGAAGAAACGCAACTTACAGGATCGCTACTATATGGCTGGACATAAGACTGTGACCAATTTCAATTAATATTATATAAATATTGCTGAAAGGAGTACCTCCACACTCAAATATTTGAGTAGATTCTTTTTATTTGCTTGGAATAATTTCCTAAATGTACAACTGCTGAATTGAAATGAATAAACATTTTTAAGTCTCCTAATTCCCAGTGAGATAATTTACACAAAAGAGCCTTCTGACTCTTAGTGAGGTACAATGCAAGGAATTTAATGTCATTTTTATGCAAAGATATGGTGGCATGGAGTGAAAGAAAGGCCTCAAACTTTAGGTAGATTAATTCACCAAATGTCTCTTGCTATAGGTTTTTTTGGTTTGTTCCCTCCAAACCACACGTTGAAATTTGGTCCCCAGTGTTGGAGTGGATCTGATGGGAGATGTTTGAGTCATGGGGTGGACTCTTCATGAGGAGATTTAGGCCTTTGGGGCAGAGGGGTGGGTGAGCGAGTTCTCACTCAATTAGTTTCTGCAAGAGCTGATTGTTAAAAAGAGCCTTGCACCCTGCCCCCCTGTCTTGTTTCCTCTCTGCCAGGTGATCTTGGGCACATGCCAGCTGCACTTCACCTTGTGCTGTGAGTGGAAGCAGCCTTCAGCCCTCACTAGAAGCAGATGCCAGTACCATGCTTCTTGTACATACAACCTGCAGAATGATGAGCTAAACATACATTTCTTTATAAATCACCCAGAATCAGGTGTTCTTTATAGCAACAGAAATGGATCAAGACTCCCTCAAGTTCATGGTTTTAAGTGTCTAGGAAATCCTAGGTGCTGGGGTGACAACCATAAGAAGTTCCAATCTTGACCAGTGCGATGGAAGTATTTCAGAATGCATGTGAAAACCCCACACTGTACCCCAGAAGTGCATTAATGTACATAGTTAACATTCAATAAAAAAAAAAAGAAGTTCCAATCTTTACCCTCCAGAAACTAACCATAAGTAAAAAGAGATGGGCAAGTAACTGTACATCCTGGGCTTGTAACTGTGCCAGCACATAGTAGTTGCTTGATAAATATCATCGTTGAATTGAATTCACAGGTAGTTAGAGTGCCGTGATGTGATATGGATTTAGGAGAAACTTTGCAGATGGATCGGAGCAGAGACAGGAGATGAGAGCTCAGTTAACTGGTTTCCTGGTCAAAAGGTGGAATGCTCTGGAGCAAGACGTGGAATGCAGGATTCTGTCCTTTACCTAGAGAATGTTTCCTTCCTGGGGAAACTTGAGCAGTGAATGTTAGCAGAGATTGGGAGGCAGTGGAGACTGGAAGCTCATTGTACATTGAATTTGAACCTGAACTGAAAATCCTTCTAATACAGCCAACATTTAGAGTTGATAAGCACACCTTGGAATGTGCTGTTTTTTCACATCCAATCTTTTCCCACCTGTGGCCCAGTGGGGTGACTCCCTTATGCCTCTCTCCTTTACTTCACATGGCTTCCTGACCCACTTGGTAGTCTGTACCTCTCACCCTGCCTGACATAGTCCCATCTTATTGCTACCATTCTGCTTGTTTTATGTTTAGTCTCAAAAGGAAAATGAGAAACATCTTTGTCTCTTGTGTTCATTGTTGTAATAACTCCAGGGTTCACAACAGGCCAATAGGTATACTGGAAGCTCAGTGAACATTCATTGAAATGAACAAATGAATGAATAAGTAAATGAAGGCTACTTTTCTTGGAAAGCCATCTTAATAAAAGGCACTGTGTCGACTTTTCTTTGTTCATTATTTCATTTAATCACTCAAGAAGCATATGGAATAATCCCTAATTATATCTCATTTTATAGACACAGACATTTTGTGAGACAGAGAGGATTCGAAATGTTCTTAGCACAATGGCTTTTCATTGTTGTTTTTTATTTCCCTGTATAGCAGCAAGAGGAATTTGAGTGTGTCATCTTAATTACATTATGTAAAAACTAACACAGCAGAGTGAGGTTGGGAAGAGAATGTGGGATTTGGAATCGGGCCACCTGAATCGCAGCTCCAGCTCTGCTTCTGTTACGCCCCGTCCTCATTCATAATGTGGGAGCCCCTCCTGGTCTCACCAATGTCAGGGGTTACTATGAGCATAATGCAAGTTAATAAACGTAAAAGTTCTTAGCAAGCTCCAATTTGGCTCTGCACAATAGCTTTCTACAAATCTGGCTACACTTTCAGAGTTATTCCCTCAGGGGAACTAAGTCGAAAAGACTTGAAGTTTCCGTCCGGGCTTCCAAGTTTATCTTCTCTGCATATTTCATTTACCAGTCTTTGGTGGCTAGGATCATTAATATTAATATCCTGGCTTCATGAATCATGTACACGAACCAAGACATTTTTCTCTTTACCTTTCTCATCCCATGCTTCATCTCATAGGCCCAGTGAGCTTCAGCCACTAACACAGCCCAGCAGAAGATGAAGACGAGATGCATCTATGGATGGCCAAAGTGTGGCTGTCCCTGTTTTAGGCACCACCCACTGCCAGCAGAGGGGCTAGGTTTATGCCTGTGCTAGCATGCGTTTAAATTTCCAAGCGTGGATCTCAGGCTTTATAAAAACCCCAAAGCACCATTCACTGCCTATTCACTCAAAACCTGAGGTTGGAAACCCCCGAGGTAGAAGCTGGGCTATGCACTCAATGACTCGTGAACAGAATAATTGACCTTGAGAGGGCACATTGAAGATGTTACCATAAAGGGAGAGAGGAAAGAGCATAGGTATCTGGTACAAAGGTGTTACTGCAATGCTTCCTCACCAACTGACAAGGTGCCGAGGGAGGTAGAGGCAAGGTTCCTGTAGGAGGCAAAATAATTTGCCCCATCTTCCCCACTGAAGATATCCACATTCCAATCCCACGAACCTATTAATATGTTACTTTACATGGTGAGGCGTGTAAAGATTGAATTAAGATTGAAGTAGAGTTAAGCTCACTGATCAGCTGGCTTTGATGTATGTCAGCTATTTTGAATTATCCAGATGAGTACAGCGTATTCACAAGGATTCCCAAATGGTGAAGAGAGAGTGTGTCAGACTATTGTGATGTGGGAAGGATTCAACTGACTATGGCTGGTTTTAAAGATGGGAGAAGAGACCAAGAGTCAAGCAAATGCAGATAGTCTTAAAATGCTTGAAATGGATTTTCCCCTAGGCCCTCCAAAAAGGAAATCAGCCCTGCCAACACTTTTATTTTAGCTCGGTGACACTCATTTCAGACTTCTGACTACCAAAACAGTGTGTTAGAGGGGTTGTTTTAAGCCACTAAGATCGTGCTATTTGTTGCAGAAGGAATAGGATGCTAATAGAGTGCCTGAACTCTGAGTATCGCCTGGAAGTTTCTGATCAGAGATTCTGGCTCATCACCCTAACAGCTAGGAGACTGGGACACTAAATCAATCTGGAAGAGAAGATACAAGATATTATCTCTACTCTAAAACTGGTGAGCTGAAAGATCAAAAGTTTCTGTCTGAACCTCCGTTTGCTCATTTCAGAGAGGATTGAACACTGGTCTCCCCGGTTTTTACAGGTGTATAACCAATGTCTCCAGGAAAGGTTTGCATCTGTGTCTGGGGACCACTGTCCTGGTTGGAATGGACCCACTAAGGTAGCTGTGTGAGGCTGGGGAACAAACACTAAGACCGCTTTTGGAAACAGTGCCAAATACATGAGACATTTTAGAATGTTGCTGTATTTGGTCTTCATTGCTGCACCACAAATTGCCCCAATGCTCAACAGGTTAAAGCAACAAACATTTGGTATTTGGCAGCTCATGAGAGACTCTGTAATATTTAGTTGGGTGCCTCCTGCTCAAGGATAAAATCAAGGTGCCAGCCAGGGCAGCAGCCTTATCAGGAGCTAACTGGGGGAGGACCTGTTTCCAGGCTCACCCACCTGGCTGTTGGCAGGCTCCAGGTCCTCACTGGCGACTGGCTGGATATTAGCTCCGAGGTGCATGGCCTTTTCATAGAGCAGCTCACTGCAGGGCAGCTGTCTTCCTTCAGTGCAAGCAAGCCCAGGTCTTCATGGGATCTAATATCTAAAGTGACATCTAATCCATCTCCAGTATTCGGTTCATCAGAGGAGAATTTCTAAATCCAGGTCACACCCAGCAGGGAGGGATGACACAAAGGCATGAATACAAAGAGGTGTGGCTCCCTGGGGGCCACACATCTCAGTTGCCCTCTATGATATATAGAGTAATGAGTTGGTGGATGTCCACAACTATTAGGGAGAATAATGAGTTTAGATGAGGAGGAATAAAAACCAGACTGATTGTACTGTGACTGGTTTGACCACAAGTTAGGAGATTAATGAGTTTGAAGTCGTGTCTTTGAACCCTGGACCTGCCACCTCCAGCCTGGCCTGGGATCTCTGAGGACGATGGATAGGAACATTTCCTGCCACACTCTCAGTAGCAGCTGCCCTCACTTCACACCCAGTTGATTGCAGTAGCTCCTTAACGCCCTATTGCCTTTTAATCCTGCTCCTTTTACCTCATTTTCCACAAAGCAGCAAGAGTATTTTTAAAATAAATTATGCTACTTTTCTGCTTAAGATCTTTCAATGATTCTCATGCACTTAGGGTACAGCCTAAAATTCTTACCAGCCTACAAGAACCAGCATGTTCTGGAAGCTGCTGTCTCCCTGGGCTTGTTCCAGGCTTCTCTGATCACTGTTGTCCAACCACCGTACCCTCCTTTGAGTTCCTTGAACCTGTCAAATTATTTCTTGCCCCAGGGATTTCACACATGCTATTGCTTCTAATACCTACTTTCTTGATCTCTATTTGATAAATTTCTATTCATCAATTTCTATGCCACATATTCAAGTGATATGTAGGTTTCTTGTTTAAAACATCTCTCATTCATTTAACTAAATTTCAGCAGAAAACCATATCGCGTATACTTAGCACTACGTATTAGAATCTTATTCTGATATGAGGACAATTAATGACCTAGTACGTGGTGGGAAGTGGGGGAAGGGGAAAGCAGAGAGAGGGAAGGAGGGAGGGGGTGGGGGTCATGGTGTGTGACACATCTTTTGGGGGTGGGACACAATTATAAGAGGGACTTTATCTAAACAAATGTAATCAGTGTGACCTGGTTCTATGTACCCTCAATGAATCCCCAACAATAATAAAAAAAATCTCATACATAGGAGCTTGAAAAATAGCCATTGAGTGAATAAAGGGAACCCAAGAACATCTAAATCTTGGCTTTGACAAGTCACCTTTCCTTCTTATTGGTCTTGAAAGAACTATATACACCAGTGATTTTCAACTGGTGTGCTGTAGTACACTGGTGTGCCATGAGAGGATCTTAGGTGTGCTGTGAAAAACTTTAAAGAGCATTAACTAAATTCTTTTCTTTTTTTCCCTTCTTTCACATTATTATTTTTTAAAATTATTTCTTCAAATTAATCTGAGGGCACAAATGTTCAGGCTACATTGTTTTCAATTCTAAGGTAAAGTTCAAATTGTCATTAAAGCCTTCACCTATTAGGTGTGCTGAACCCCCTCACCTTGGGGACATTCAGTGAGATCCCAACAGTTGCCTTCCCTCCTCCTGTTAAATTATATTTGTGTTTTGTCCTTCATGTGGGCATGTAGTTGTTTATATATCGGTTTCATATCAGTATTGAGTACATTGGATATTTTTTTCCCATTATAGAGATCCTTAATTAAGAAGGATGTGTTTTAACTATATCCAGGTAAATACAAATAATGTAAAGTATCCATTTCTTAGTTGAAACAAATTATTTTCAAAAGAAGTTCAAAGCATAGTAAGTATATTCTTTTTTTCCTCTTTTTTTTCTTGATCAACATAATTTAAGTGTGCCACAGAAGTTTAACTATGGGTGTCAGAGTCCCACCCCAGGGGCAGGGTTTGCTAAGACCTGTGGAACTGGCATGATGACTAAAGAAATATAAAGTTAGGAATGACAATAAAGAAAGAGACAAGAGACACAGAATAGAATTTTCAAAGGTGGGAGCTCAGGGGACCACCACCCTTTTGTGGGTTCTGATGAGTGGCCTCTAGTCTCTGTTCCACTCAGCTTTTATTGAAATCTATGTGCCCAGGTGGTAAACTGAGGGAGGGAACAAAGATACCAGCAGTTTCCCTGAGTGAGCGTATCAGCTCCTATTGTGTTATTGTTATTAACTTTAAGGATATGAGCAGTTTTGAGGAATCTGAAACTTGAGCCTATGTGGGGGAAGCCTCCTGTTTGAAGTCACACACACAGATTCCCAGGGAGGTGTTAAGCTCCCCTAGTTCACCGTGGAGTAAAACGTCACTGACGTTAACCTCCTCTGAGGAATTGGTGGGAGGGGGGCATTTTTCTCTCATCAGCACCACAGAGGATTTTCCTCTGCGATAAGGGATGTAAGCCCTCCTGCCCAAATCTCAGGGCTCAGTGTTCCCTTGGTCTCTGCCCCAGCCAAATGCAAATCTCCACAATGGGTATCTGCTTTGTCTGTTTAACGGGCAGGAAATGACCTAGAAGACGTATCTATTCTGGGCCTTGCCATGATCTCTTTTATGGCCATTACCTCCCTCAGAGTGTTCACAGACTGAGCATGGTATTTGTGTAAGCTGTGTCCCCAGTAGGCCAGAGTTTCAGGAAAGGCCCCAAACTTACTCAGATAATAAAAAAAAAAAAAAGAAGAAGAAAGAAATTTAGCAGTGGCTAGCTTAAAGGTAAATTAGCTCACTTTTCTTTGTTCCAACTCCTTCAGCTTACTTTTTAATTTTCCCTTTTCTGAGGGTGCCCTTCCCTGCCAAGAAGGGGGTCTTTGGTCCCTATTCTGCCTGCAACGAGTTCAAGTGCACTATGAGTAAAACACATTGAAAAACACTGATATACACAAAGAAAGAAGAACAAGACTTATGCTGACTTAGGTTGGAATTGAACTAAGAGGCAGCATGTTATGATAAGTGACACCCAGCCCCATGTAGAACATTTTCCTCCCAATACTTGTTTCCTCCA
This sequence comes from Galago senegalensis, assembly GCA_963575145.1. Lineage (NCBI taxonomy): Eukaryota > Metazoa > Chordata > Mammalia > Primates > Galagidae > Galago > Galago senegalensis. Next base: position 15,582 of record CAUYTI010060824.1, on the reverse strand, counting down.
ATGACAGCCTGGAGTTATTCAAGATGAACGCCCACCATGACATTTCTTCCCAGTGTTCAGTGAAGAAGAACGTCTACCCTGCTGCTGAGAGACAACTTTGCCAGGCTGCCTCCAAACTTGCTCAGTTCTGGGCAGCATCTATGAGCCAGGCCATCCCTTGGGAGGACATAGTGAGGCAACAAGGAAAGAAAGAGAAAAATGGGGCTGTAGGATGATTGACATGTAGAAGGAAGAAAGAGAAGAAGGGTCTGGTCTTTACACCCTTGAAAGCTTCTCCTCCTGGATGGTGAAATGCTGCAAACTTGATCCTGCTACGTCTTTGGAGGATCCAAGACTGAAGCAGGAAGAGGGTTGGACAGGGGCCTTGAACTCCTTTTCCTGGAGACCAGCTGTGCAGCTTTCAGAATAGGGTGGCTCCTGGTATGTGCAAATTGGTACATAATCCTGAGAATTTACTCTCTCCCCTTGGAAAGTGCTTTGCAGTTTGAAGAGGGTCTTTACATTTCACCCCTTTTTTGGTCCCCAGAGTGCCACTGCAACGTAAGCAATAGGCTTAGGTTGATTTTGTATACCTGATAGTGTTGCCTCCATAAACATACTTTCAAGTAACTCAATTTTAAAGACTGATTTTCTTTTAAAGGATGTCTGTGAAAAGTGTTAGAGGTTCTAGCATTTTTAGTAATTTAGGCACATAACTGTGAAAACACTGACTTGGGATGGGAAATCTTTTCAAGTATTGCTCCCCTTCTTCTTTCTCCTCTCTTCTCCCCTTCACTCTCCTTCCCCTCTCCTTCCTTGCTGGAGATTCAGTCCTTGGTGTACCAGGTGGAGCAGCAGGGGAGGCATCTGCTCTTATCCGGGAGGAGGTTACTGTGAACTGGAGTCAACAGGGTCCACAGAGGGAGGGTGGGAGGGTTACAGGTAAGGGCTGCCCTGAGCAGGGACACCTGAGCCTTTCCAGAGTGAGGGGATTTTCATGCCCAGAGTGTGTGAAATGCCAGTGCTGGGAGCATGTGAGGATGTGGCCTGTGGCAGGGAAGAGTCACCCTCATGAGCTGTGAGAAGCCTAGCCAGGGGCCCAGTGAGGTAATTGGGGTGTCTGTATGGGTGATGCTGGAGGTTTGCTCTACAAGGGTGCTTGGAACCCGAGCAGAATGATGAGCACTTCTATACAAAGTGCAGTTGGTGGGGGACGTCGGGGCCCCAGAAGGGCAGAGGACTCCCTGGGGAGGAGTCAGACTGAATGCAAAACAGGTGAGGAGGAGTGACCAGAAGGGGGTTCCTCAAGAGGATACATGTGCATGGGACAGCCAAGACCCAGCAGCCAGACCCAGAAGGGGTGGCCTGCTTGGGGTATTGGGATTAAATGAAAAGAGGGGCCATCTGTTGATCCATCAATCTGTCAGTGGGTGGGGACTGTGTGGCAGGGGAAGTGGGAGGTCGGTTACATACAAGGATTGCTCAGAGGCACAAATCAAGTAGCAACAGTGGGAACCTGCTGGAGAAGGGAGGTGCAAATACAGATGGGCAGAAAACTAGAATGAAAATCATAGTTTGGGATTAAGCTAGAATGAATTCTTGGTTTTGAATGTAGATAGATATGAATGCAAGTGTGTGACTCTACATAGATACACTCCCTGGCACTGAGGAGATCTGGGAGCAGTGAGCACACTTACAGCTCAGAGACTGCTCTCTTAATACCATTCTCCAATAAAAGAAAACAGAGCCCCTGGAGAAATGGCTATTTCAGAGCTGGGGCAAGGGAAGCCCAGGATGAGCCTGGAGACATCTCTTTTGTGACAGAGAGGAATCACAGGTGCATGTTAAAGGGGACCCAACCAGCTGGAACCCCGATGGCCAAATTAGGGACAACCTGGGTATCTAAATAATAATAATAATGGATTATAACTTTATTACTTTATTGTATGTTTTTATTATTATAGAATAAACAGGAAACCACAAATCCATACTGATAAAACTCACAATGGCGTATGTACCTAGTGTCAAAGTGCTTTGCCATAAATACTTCAATTAGTTCCAAAAGACAGGAATGACTTAAGTGTGGGGAACCCTGGAAAACACCCCGTTGATCAAGAGATTAAACAAACGGACTCCTCTACTGCCTAGTGAGATGGAGTGATAAAAACACAGCACTACTTCTGTGATATTTCTGCCTAGAAAGCATAATCTAAATCTAATAATAAGGAAACATAAAAAAGAAATCTAGAAACAGTCCACAAAATAAATGACCTGTATTCTTCAAAAGTGCCAATACCATGAAAGTCAAAGAAAGACTGAGGAATGATCTGGCCTGAAGGAGACAAGAATTACATAAAATTAGGTGCAATGCATGATTTATAACTGTGTCATCCTTTAGCTGTGAAGGAAATTATTGGGACAATTAGAGAAATTTGAGTGGCTCTGGGGAGTGGCTGGTGAGGGTGTATTGAAGCTAACTTTCTGATTTGAAGGACGCATCGTAGTTACAGGAGAATGTCATTGTTTCCAAGAAATATACACTAAAGTATTGTGGGGTGATAGGACAACAGGTTGGCTACTTACTCTCAAACTACTTAGTAAAGATGTTTCTGTGTTATTTCTATATTTGTAATTTACTTGTTAAGTTTGGAGTTGTTTCAATATTTTTAAGAAGTCAATTCGAGAGATGTTTCATTGGTTAGCAAAAATACCAAAGTCTTTCCTTTGTGACTAGAATTAGTCTGATGACATTGCTAGGGTCCCCCTTGCTAATCAGAAATCCTGACTTGCAGTCATGAATGTCTTTGGTTCATCTTAGCAGAAAAATTAGGGAGGGAAGAGCAGAAATTAAGCATAGTTGCATAGATCAGATTTTCCAATCTATGGGGGAAAAGATTACAAAGGGGGCCTTGGTAATAGGAACAGCTAACTGTTGCTGAGCGTGTTCTTATTCTATTTGGTTCTATTTTATATTTATGTTTTGTACTTATATTCATTAATTCGGTTTATTATTTTTTTATAACCCCATGAGACAGGTTTTATTAATACCCATATTTTATAGACAAGCCCACATAGTTTTTAAGTGGCAGAGTCAAGGATTGAAGCCTAGGCAGTTTGACTTCTGGGTTCATAATTACTATATTAGTAACAATAACTTTTTGTTAAAAATAGTTCATGTTTACCAAGCATTTACGATGTTGAAAGCACAGCATCCTGCAACTATCTTACTTAATGTTCGTATAACTCCTACCCACGAGGTTTCCAGGTGAGGAAAATCTGACTAGTGACACTTGGTTAATAAGGCAGAAAGAAAGCATTGAAATCTGAGTCTGTTTGACTTCAAAACCTGTGTTCTATTTTATGCTACATTTTCTATCAGCAGTGCAAATGTAAGGAACCCTGGAACTTTATACTGTGCCTTTCACCGTCCCTTACAGAGTCTGGATGTCAGACTCTTTATGCAATATCACTTTTAAAAAATAGATAAAACCTTGATCTTCGGCAGACTCTGTCAACAACTGCCATGTTTAAATGACCCAGTCCTGTGAGTGGTTGGTCAGTTTGTCAATATATTTTTAAGTAACTTTTCCCAGCAGGAAAGTGACTTTGAAGGTCTCCCTCACAGCGGTGATCACACACTGCTCTTGTAATTCATCTTTTTCAAAGGCCAAGCTGATTGAAACCTTCTAACAGGCAGCCGAGTTGTTTCCCAAATCTTCATCTAATAGGCGCAGAAGCTGCTGTACTTTGCAGGCTGGTGCCATCAGTCCTGAAATAAAATGCCTGGGAAGGCAAGACTCGATACACCATTGTAAATAAGTAAAACTGGTGTCAAAGGTAGCTCTTCTATCACCCTTGAATTTCAACTGAGGCCCTAACAACTTAGAATAGTACACTAGATGGTGGCTGTCCCCGCATCCCAAAATGAGGGGCCAGATCTTCTGTACAGGATTGAAGAGGACACAACAAAACTAGTTTCTGCCAGAAAAAATCACTCACATCCAGTCTATGAAATATTAAATTGGAAGTATCGGAGGAGAGGAGTCCTTTGGCGAGAGCGGTGGGGTGCTGAAGAGTTTGTTCTCTCTTTTCTCCTCGAAGCACAGGGAAGGGGCTCACCTCTTGATGTTAGATTAGATGAGGTCAAGGGGGCATACTGAGAACTTGATCTGGGTCCCCGGGGGGTTGAGGGAACATTAGGATTAATGTGTGAGGCTGTGAATGAACCGTGAGTGAGTTCTGCTGGGTGAAAGCCATCTTTTCCCTGGCCACAGCAGAGAGGTTGCTTGGATCGTCTTAGAAGGTTTTGTGTACGAGGATGCTTTGGAGCACACAGTCAGAGCAGGGGCCACCTCTGCTTGTCCCCAGAGAACACATTGATTTCAGAAAAGGAATTTGCTTGCTGGAAGTTCCCAAAGAAAACACACAGACATAGCTCCAGAGAGAAGTCAGCTTTAACTGTTCACCAAGCCTAGATCCCAAATCCAACTCCCAACAGGTAACTAGACACATAAAACTATGCCCTTCTCTTCTGATCCCCCTTTCATTTGCCTGATCCCAAAGGAGAAACAAGGAGGCAGTGGCGTAGGAGGTGATCAAGAAGAAAGACAATCATGCCTTTAGCCCCCACTGGGGGCAGCTTCCAAGCTGAGGCAGGGGAACAAGCTTAAATTTGAATTATGTTTGACTTATACTGCATGATTAGTGTGAACTGTGTGAAGTTGTCACTTGCATAGATTGAAAATTATCAAATATTGGCAATTTCTCATGGTTTCACCTAAAATAGTAGATTGGATTAGGTAGCTTATTTGCTAAAATGAAGTTATTCTTGAGACTTAGAGGAATTCAAAAGACTATGGTATCTGTGAGAGATTTCCTCCAGTGTCAGGATAAGAACGAACCCACGAGGTCAGCTTGGAGACCAGAGGGGAAAGAATTAAGTACCATTACAGTTGCCCCTATCAAGTCCAGCTCACCACATATAATGGAAACATGCATGACATATATATATATATTTTCATTAGGAAAAAATAAAACTTGCTTATATTCATGAGCAAATGTTCTTTGCAAATACCACCTAGTCATTCTTTAATACATTGATTGATTCCACAAATACTGACTGAGATAATTAGTTTTGCTTGAGGTTCCAGGAATACCTAGAGAAGTGAATAAGACAAGGTCCCTGCCCTCAAGGAGCTTATGTTCTTTGGGGGATGCTTAGAAGGCAGGAAGCCACTCTAAAACATATATAAACAAACACACAGAGCATTCTAAGGTGTAATAAGTGATATGAAGAAAATAGCATGGTTTGATGGAGATTATGTGGGATTTGTGACCAGGGAAGTCTGCATGGGAGGAAGCCTAGGAACTGAGATAAGAAGGAAGCAGCAGCAACTGTTTAATGAGCAGAAGGAAGTTTACTCCGGACAGAGGGAATGATGCAGAGATAATTACAAGATAATAACCAGTGCAAAGGCACCGGGCAGGTGTGCAGGGCAGAAAGGACTTCAAAACCAGTGATGATAATCCAGCTCTTCTCTTGAACGGTGATCGATGGGAAGACTGGACCATGTCCCCTTCATGTCAGTTTCCTAAATCCCCACATTGGCACAGTATAGATGCACAATTCAGGTTGTGCTGAATGAACCTCATGTGCTGTGCCTGAGGGAACCCTGCCTGAAACCCAGACTTCGAGTCTCATCATCTTCTGAGAAAATTTCACACCTGAGCACAGAGTTTGGCCAGTAAGAAGGATTTCTGTTTAACAAGGGTACAAGTGAACCTTTCTAGAACTAGGATGTTAAGGTTTTGACACAATGACTATGCAAATAACATGAAATTTATGTGAACCAGCTTGATGATAGTATGTCAAAATGTGTGTGAAAACACTACACTGTACCCCATGTTTGCATTAATGTATACAGATATCATTTAATAAAAAAAAAAACAAATAAGACCCCAACTCTCTTCAGTTCTCTGAAGGCTAAAATAGGTGAGGAAGCCGATGAAAAGGTGTCTGAAGCTATCAGAGGTTGATTCATGAGATTTAAGGAAAGAAGCCATCTCCATAACATAAAATGATAATTGATGAAAATGGCTACAGTAGACAACAAACTCTCTATGGAAATGAAACAATCTTATTTGAGAAGATGCTGTCTAGGACTTTCATAGCTGGAGAGAAGTCAATGCCTGGCTTCAAGGGACAGGCCAAGCCTTATGAAGGGCTAATGACACTGATGACTTTAATTTGAAGCCAGTACTCATTTACTATTTTGAAAATCCTGGAGCCTTTAAGAATTTTGCTGACTCTCCCCTTCATGTGCTCTGTAAAAGAAACAACAAAGCTTAGGTGGCCATGCATCTGTTTACAGTATGGTATTCTGAATGTTTTAAGTCCACTGTTTAGGCCTACTACTCAGGAAAAAAAAATTCTTTTAAAAAGTATTACTGCTCATAGACCCCAGTGGAAATGTATCAATACAAGGACATTTGGGTTGTTTCCATGGCTGCTAACACAGCATCTGTTTTCCAGCCCATGAGTCTTGGAGTAATTTTACATTTCCTAAGGCTATGGCTATCATAGGTAATGATTTCTCTCATGGAGCTGGGCAAAGTCAATTGAAAACCTTCTGGAAAGAATTCACCATTCTCAATGTCCTTAAGGTGATTTCTGATTCATGGGAGAAGGTCCAGGCATCCACATTTACAGTTTCAGAGAGTTGATTCCTGCTCTTATGGATGACTTTTAGGGAATCAAGACTTCAGTGGGGGATTCATTGTAGATGTGGTAGAAATAGCAAGAGAACCAGAATTAAAGGTAGAGCCTAAAGATGTGGCAGAATTGCTGCCATCTCATGAGAAAACTCAAGTGGATAAGGGATGGTTTCTTATGGCTGAACAAATAAGTGGTTTCCTGAGATGGAAGCTACCTCTGGTGAAGATGCTGTGAACATCCTTAAAATGACAACGAAGGATTTAGAATATGCTTAGTTTATAAAGCAATGGAGGAGTTTAAGAAGATTAACTCCATTTTTTGAAAGAAGTTCTACTGTGCGTAAAATGCTGTCAGTTTCACATCTTACTCAGAAATCTTTGGTGAAAGGAATTGTCAATTGACATGGAAAACTTCATTGTTCTCTTATTTTCAGAAATTGCCACAGCCACTCCATCCTTCAGTAACCACTAATTTATCAGCAGCAACCAACATCAAGGCAAGCCCCCCCAACTAGCAAAAAGTTTACAATTCACAGATGTCTGTTAGCATGTTTTAGCAATAAAGTTTATCTTTAAATAATGTATGTACATGGTTTTATTAGGCATAATGCTAATAAAACAATAGACTATAGTATGGTGTAATCATAACTTTTATATGCACTAGGAAATTAAAAAAAATTGTATGGCTCCCTTATTACAATATTTACTTGATTACAGTGGTTTGGATCTGAATTCACAATCTTGTCTAGGTATGCTTGTGAACACCCGTTATTTCAGAGTTGGTTAAGAGTCACTTTTGTATGGTGTCTTCCTTGATTCACGGACGTCCAAATGAGCACACTTTTCTTTGCTCTTACCATATCTTGGTTATTACAGCTATAATTATTTTTGTATCAATTTACATGTGTCTCCTTTGTTATACCATATGCTCTGAGACCATGGGGACCATTCCTTATTCATTCAGACAAAAGGAATAGAGAAAATAGACATATGGTCAAGAGAATCCAGAATACAAGTTACATTCAGGAGGCAAATTCCATGTGGTCAAAGCAAAAGTTGTGTGGTCTTGTATAGCCTATGAAGGAGCCATATTTTATTCTGAAATAGTTTTTGAAGGAGAAGTATGTTATGAGGTTTGTCTCATTAGAAGGATTTGGTATGACATAGGCTAAAAATCAAAGATGAGTGACTAATAAGGAACCTTTTACGGTAATCTAGGGGAACACTTGTGAGGCTATGAATTAAGAGAGTGATAATGAAGGGCCAGGAATATTTACAGGAGATATTTGGGAAGTAGACAAGAGCAGAACTTCTCAAACTTTCCTACACTTTGGGAACACCTAAAGATTCTTGAAAAACTCTAATGCTTGGACCTCACTCCATACAAAGAAACTCAGAATTTGGGGGGTTATTTCTTTTTCAAACTCTTTATGTAATTTCAATGCTCAACCAATGTTTGCAAACCAGTGGATTAGAGAGTAGTTACTGGAAGGTTGGATGTGGGTGATGAGAGAGAGGTGAAGAAAGGAAATCTCCTTCTAGTTTTCTAACCTGGAACAAAGAGGTGGAGCATAAACATATTTGTGTAGAGAAATAAGAAATTCAGGGTAGAGAAATTTAAGTTTTGTTTTCGGAACAAGGAAGATTCCATTTGTTTTAGAATCTAAATGGAATTTAAATTCTATGCAGGTCTTCCATTTAGGAGAAAGATGCAGGTTAGAGATATACATTTTCTGAATTTTATGCATATAGATATTATCTGAAATCATTAAGAATATGTCTAAGGAAGGTATAGAGGGTGCCAAAATCTATACAATTTTGAGAAAGGAAAACCTGTATTAAAATTGTAATACTCAAGTCATGTTTGACTTTGGCAATTATAAGAGGTGCTCAAATATTACTTGTTTTCATCTTTTGTTATCAGCATGTACTATTACAATATTAATACAGTTTTTCCTTTCTTAAAATATATATACTTTTTGGGGCCCCATTAATATATGAAGGGAGACTAAAAGAAGACCATGAGTGGATCTGAGGGCGTCAACCTGTAAACAGGGGACAGAAGGAGGTATCTCCAAAGCTGGAGCAGAAGACAGTTTTAATAAACTGGAGGTGGTTAGCAGTCCTGAGTCCTGAAGAGAGTTCTAGTAATATGTAAGCTAAAAACCATCTAATACATTTGGTGAGGTCTACTCTAAGCCCGTTGGGACAGAAACGAAATAAAAATGCATTAAGTTACCATCAAAGGGGAGGGGAACCAGCCCTTACTGTGCTTCCTAGAGTGTTTTGCTTTGTTTTTCTTCTTCCCCTCTTATTGCAGAAAACATCTCTGATTTTTCATGGAAACTACGTCTATATTGTTTAGCTGACATGACTTTTCTGTGTTTGAAATGGTTATATAAATAAAATATTTGTTGGTTCCAAAATAAACCAAAAAATCATGAATTTTAAAATAGCTTCAAAAGACTCATAAGACTGCTAGTCCACTTGTCACCATTACATACACAGGAGCAAATAAAATTTGAAAAGCTTATGAGTTTCAATTTAAATGTCCTATAGACAACGTGTACATGTCAGGAAAATTACACCAGCCTCACTTTGACTATATTTGAACTACAGCATAAAGTACATTTAAAATCTGGATGTTGTGCAATTAATTAATATTTAATAAGTGTATTTTCTTAGTTTAAATGTCTTTGAAAATCAAATGCCTCATGCTGTTTTTCCTCATCAATATAATCCCAGTAGTGTTAGGAATGATATTGTTAAGTGGTTTGACGAAACCTAACTTGGCTACTTGTAATTTACAGTTGTTCACCTTTGTCACTTGGCAGTTTTTCCCTACTAAAAAATTTAGATCGTCTCGAAGCTGAATTGTTGCCTGGATTTCCAATGTAGTTCACAGTGCGGTTACAGAATACCAAAACAGTGTTGTCAGTGTGTATTTTACAGCATAGACTCTCGTTAATGGGGATTTGACAAGACAGCCTGCTTGTAATCAATCGGAAACTTAATGTTGTTCACCACTTTAATTTTTTGATGTGTAAACTTTATTGTAATTCAGTTCGAAAGACCACATGGAATCATTTTGTTCCATAAAAAAACAGAATTACATAATACAAACAAAAAACATTTGACCATTAATATTCATTCTTTAATTTAAAAGTTTTAAAGGATGACAGTGGAAGCCATTAGACACTCTTTTCTTTCCTTCCTTCCTTCCTTCCTTCCTTCCTTCCTTCCTTCCTTCCTTCCTTCCTTCCTTCCTTCCTTCCATCCTTCCTTCCTTCTTCTCTCTCTCTCTCTGCAAGGTAAGCATTCATCTATTGTGTTTAACTGAGATATTTTTCAGAGAAGAAAAAAATGCTAGATTTGATTTACAAATGATTACAGTTGGTATTGTATATGCTTTAAAATTTCAGTGTCTTAATAGAATTAGATTTTTACACAAATATGCATTTTATTAAGTTGTATCATTAGCCAAAATGAAAGTCAAAATTATGAAAAACTATCATTTAGAAGTATTCCCTATATATCAGAATTCACTGGTCTTTTAGGAAACACATCACATTTTAATGAGTAAAGGACTTCAAAGCACCTTGATGAGTCTCCACTCGGAGACAATCTATACAACCTGTGTTTATGTTCAACCATAGAAAGGGGGCTCTAATCTGTTTCCTAATTTTGTAAATTGCCTTGTCCTTTCACTTTTACTAATTGATCTTATTTTTAAAAAACATTATCAAGACTGATTGAGGACATCTTCCTTTTTGGTCTAATTATATCAGAACCTCATAAACGTGCTGTCACATTTTCTTAGAAGATATTTCCTACCGTTATCTCTCCCTCACGATTCCAAACCTCTGTCCCTAGTTCTCTTTATTCTCAGCAAGAGAACTTACCTCCTTTTTCATGAGGAAAAAAAAAAATTTAGACAGGAGGAAAAATGTTTTACCTTTTCCACACCAAATCTAGACATCTAGCTGGGTCCATACCCATAGTTTTCTCTCTCTACTCCTCCCTTCCACTCTGATAAACGGACACAGTGTCCCTGCCCCTCTCCAAGGCCACTTCTTCTATGTCTTCTTCATTCACCTTTTGCCTCCTCAATGGTTTCTTCTTCTTTTTCAGAATGTTTCCACTAGCCTAAAAACAAACTTAGAGATAATTCTTTTAAAAAAAAATAATTTCTCGGCTAAACACCCATAGCACATACACCAAGGATGGCGGGTTTGAATCCAGCTCAGGTCAACTAAACAAATGCAACAAAAAAATAGCCAGGCGTTGTGGTGGGTGCCTGTAGTCCCAGCGAGTTGGGAGGCTGAGGCAAGAGAATCACCTAAGCCCAAGAGTTTGAGGTTGCTGTGAGCTGTGACGCCACAGCACTCTACCAAGGGCAACAAAGTGAGACTTCGTCTCAAAAAATAATAATAATAATAATGATAATTTCTCACTAGACCTCCCATGACCCTTTTTAGGCTGCCTCATTTCTCTTTTAACTAACCCTGCAAACTGTTCACAGAGATTTGCATTTTGCGTCTCTTTACTTCGTCCTATTCTGGTCACAGAATCTCTTCCAGTCTGGCTTCTGTCCTTGACACTTCACTGAAGCCCCTCTTGTAAATGTTACCAGTGGTTTCTGTGTTGTCACATCTAGTGGACAGTCCTCTGTTGTCTTTCATAAACTCACAGAAGTCCCTTCCTGGGCATGACACTAAATTGCCTTGTATCACCAGGGCAGTCCTGCACCCTTTTCTTTTGCTCCATCTTATTCCATTCCTTTGTTTTGAATTCCCTTAGCCTGGTGATTTCAAATTCCAAATGCATGTTGAAGTCTCTATAATTTGCACTGTTATCTTTAACCTCTTTAGTGAATTCTGGACTCATGTATTCAGTGGCAAATTGATGTTTTCAATAACGGTGTACGTGGACATTTTACATATAATATATAGAAATTGGACCTCTTCATATTCCCCCACTACTTTCTTCACTAGGCATTGCTCTATCTTAGTAGACTGTCTGCATTCCAAAGTTAAGTAGTTCAAGTGAACAATGTAGAGATCATTCTTTTTTTTACTGTTGTTGTTGGGATTCATTGAGGGTACAATGATCCAGGTGACACTAATTGCATTTGTCAAGCAAAGTCCCCCTTATAAATGTGTTCCTTCCCCAAGAGGTGTGCCAAACATGGAGACCCCCACTCCCCTCCCTCCTTCCCCCACTCCACTCTCCCATTCCCCCATCCCATATCATGTACTAGCATCAATTGTCCTCATAGCAAAATTGAGTACACTGAATTCTTGATTCTCCGTTCTTGTGATGCTTTACTGAGAAGAATGTGTTCTGCTTCTATCCAAGTCAGTACAAAAGATGTATGTATAGTCTTCATCTTTTTTAGTGGCTGAATAATATTCTGTGATATACATATACCACAGCTTATTAATCCCTTCCTGGATCGGTGGGTATTTAGGCTGTTTCCACATTTCGGAAACTGCAGTGGGAATTGCAACAGGAGCGAAAATAAACAAATGGGACTTAATTAAACTGAATAGCTTTTGTACATTTAAGGAGACAACAACCAAAGCAAATAGACAGTCATAAGAATGAGAAAAAATATTTACATATTATGAATCAGACAAAAGATTGATAACTAGGATCTACAAAGAACTCAAACTAAGCATGGCTAACAAACATATGGGAAAATGCTCATCATTCCTAATCATTACCGAAATGCGAATCAAAACCACCCTTAGATATCAACTCCAGTGAGAATGGCCCACATCAGAAAGTCTCAAAGCTGTAGATGCTGGCGTAGATGTGGAGAGAAGGGGACACTTTTACATTGCTGGTGCGTCTTTGAACTAATATAGCGTTTTTGGAAGGAAGTATGGAGAATCTTCATAGAACTCAAACTAGACCTCCCATTTGATCCTTCAATCCCATTACTGGGCATCTACCCAGAAGGAAAAAAAAATCCTTTACCATAAAGACACTTGCATTAAACTATTTATCACAGCTCAATTTAGAGATCATTCTTAATTTGTGCTTTCCTTTGTGCCCCTCTGAATCTAAACATTCACCAGTCCTGTGGATTCTAGCTCAGAACTATTCACTTCTCCCCATGTCCACGGATATTATACAAGCCACACTATTTCAGTATAGCTGGATTCCTTGCTTTCACCCTTAACCCCTTTATTCTATTCCTTATAAACTAGATGGAAGCATCTTTCAAAAATGTGAGATCATGTCATCACCCTCCTTTAAAGATTTCAGTGGCCTCATTACACCCACAATAAAACCCAAACTCCTTCAGGGTTCAAAGCTCTAGAGAGATGGCTATTGCCTTCTTCTCTCCAGCCCTCTCTTATTATTCTTGTCCTGTCTCCAACTGTATAGGCCTTCTCATTCTTTCTTGAATGTACCATGCTCCCTTTGTACATGTAGTTACCTCTGCCGAGAGTGCTAGCTTGTGCTCATGTCCCATCACCTTCTCATCTCTCACCTCTTGACTCTGACTCTTCTCATCTCTTCCCCTCACTGACCATCCATCTGATAGGGCTGTCTGCACTCCAGTGATCCCCTGCCAGGTTCTCCCCTATTCCTGCCTTCATAATAATCATCTTGACTAGAAATTGTCCTATCAATGTATTTATTACTTGGTATGACTCTTTTCCTCTCTCAAATGTAAGCTCCATGAGTACAGAAACTTATGCTGTTTTTGTTCATCATTGCTGAGTTAAAAACACTTCCTGGAACATAGTAGGTGCTCAAGAAATACTGGTTGAAAGTTGCGTGGATGGAGACTCTAATTCAATATCCTAAGCTCCTTTTTGTGTGACGCTATATCCCCATCATAGCAGGTGGCCAAATTTGCTATTTTGCTATTAATTGATTAATTGACATTGTTTGAATCTCCCTGGAGTGTGTACCATAAAATGTAGGTGGGGCAGAGAAAATTCAATTACTATGTAGCATCTGGCTTTTACATATCACCTCATTCAATACTGTTTTAAAATAGGAGCCATAAAAGTGGAGCACTAGAAATGGCATAAATTAAGTGAAATATCGATGCAGGGAAAGGTTACTTTGATTTGAAAATATGTTTCATTGAGCATTAATTTCTAGTAAGATTGCATGGTCGTTTACAGTGTAGAATATCCATCAATTCTCTTTTTTCACAAGGGAAAAAAAAAACGTAAACAGAGTACAGGAAAACACTGAAGTGTCTTCTAATATGAAAGAAAAATGAAATTATTCCCACCATCTTTTTAGTGTCAATACCTTTCAGCCTGACTCTTCGAGGAATCACCATCTACTTTAATAAAAATTAAACTGCCCTGGGGGGTTATCTTCATTCTTCTGAAATTGAATGCCACAAAGTATTTTCACAAGCCATTCTTTGGTTTCAGATAAGAATATTTAGAATGCTTAGAACATTTGCCATTTTTACAATACTGTATAAAGTTCAATTTAGTTAAAAATTGTGTAGAAAGTTATTGTAAAAGTGAAATTTTTTAAGTTCGTTGTGTAGCAATTGTCAAGATTCTTACGTGATAGAAACCAGGATGTAACGTGAATTCTCTTAAGCCAAAGAGTTAGTGTTTATTTGTTTACAGGTACAGCCATGTTAGTGAGGCGCCTGGCACTGAACGGAGCTGTAACCTGGGGCTCGTTCCCTCTTGCTTCCCTCAGCTTTCCTCTATCTCCTCTCTTTTTTACCTAGTGTGGTTAGCTTTGGAATAGGGAGGTGGTTGAGCGAGCAGTCAGTGGTCTCCGGCAGCTCTGAACATAGATCATTCCAGTTTAGGGATCAAGGAGAAAAAGAGTAATAGAACCAATCCCTAGAATTAGCACAGCAACGGGTACTTTGGGGGCAATAAGATAGAATCCGCTTTCAGAAGATGGGGAGCAAAGGATGAGGTAGTACTTGGTTGTCCAGAGCAACATTTCCAACCTGCCTCTCCTTAACATAATGATACAGGATGCCACCAGTCAGGGCTAGACGGGGAGACCCCCAATCTCTAGGCCCAGCTGAGCTCAGAGGTCAGACCCCCATTTCCAGGCACAAGCAAATTGCCTTTTTCAGGACACACCCTCTGGGCTCTGATAGGATGATGAACAAAGCAGCCTGTCATGGTTTTTGGGGTGGTTCCACCTTGGGTAGGAGCCCACACCCTAATCCCTTCTCAGGGACAAATACTGCAAAGGACCTGATAACCTCACCCTAGTGGAGGAGAAACTACATTCATTCATTTGTTAATGCACTCACCAAATTTGAAAAGATGTATTCCATCTACCATTACTGGCCACGTGTAATTTTCTAGAGCTAATACCCCTAGATAAAAGAGCCCACGTGGAGACTCCCCAGTGAGTTCTTCAGTTCTTTCCTCCTTCCAGAAGCTCTGGGGCTTTTTACTTCTTCTGTATCCCTTTCTAACTTCTAATAAAAGTCCCATCTTTTCACTGATCTGTGGGCCATGGGTTCATTCTTCAAATCCCCGAGACCAAGGACCTACTGAAGAGCGAAATTCTGGTATCAGTAATACATCTCTCCCCAGTCTGAGCCTGCCGGTTATCTCCAGTCGCTGCCTCCACCAGCGGCCGATGGCAGGGATGCACTCAGCGTTTGGGAGGATTCTCTGGTGATATTTATTTCTCTTCATCAAGCCCAATTGTACTGCCACATGATTCTCAGCAACCTACAGGGCAAACGATGATTTTAACCAACCCTGGCACAATCAATATAAATTTGAAGCAAAACAGCTTTATCAAAATTAAAAGTGCCATTTAGAAAGGAGGTACAGTGCACGTGCTTAGCAGAGAGCATACATCATATCCCGTTGTCAGTGCTCAGAAGCCTTGCTCTTCGGAAAGTGCATTCCCTGGGTC